>VWZF01006076.1:837180-879689 GCA_013396755.1 Sclerurus mexicanus
CTGCTCCTGGTGCTGCTGCTGCTCCCGGGGGGGGCCCGGGCTGGCCCCGGGGGGCTGCACGATGGCGGGGTCCGGGGTGGTGTCCAAGGGGGCAGCGGACGGCTCCATTCCTGGCGGGCAGCGGCCGGCGGCTGTGGCAGCGGAGCGAGGAGCGAGCGGAGCATCCAGCCCGGGTGCGAGCCCGGGGAGAGAGGAGGAGACTCCGGCTCAGAGCATCAGGGAGACGAGGACGGGCAGCGAACAAACTCCGGCTGCTCCGCTGCCCGCGGCCGCCTCATCACTGCCCGCGCCCGCGGCGACAGGGGCAGGTGCGGCAGCGGTGCCGCCTCCAGGGCTGCCCGTCCCCTCCCCGCCCCAGGCAGCTCCTCCGCCGCCGGGAGCGGCTCTGCAAGCGGGAGGCTTCTCAGCCTTCCCTTGCCATGGCGGGCTCTGCCTCCTCTTCCTCCTCCTCCTCCTCCTCCCGGAGCCGAGCCTTGGGGGAAAGAGCTGTCCAGGGGCTGTCCAAACCCCGCGCCCTCCGCCTCGCCTCCCCTCGCAGGTAAAAACAGCTCCCCTTTGCTGGGGATGTGCTTACTCTCCCTCCGCCTTAGCCCTTTTTCGGGGTCGGAGCAGAATCGCCTCACACTGGCACCTCTCAGAGCCCCCAGCACTGACGCTCCGTTTCACTTACAGCTGGTTTTCCCAGTATTAGCCTAAAAACTGTCCTAGAACATGCAGCCGTCTCGTGCTGAAGCATGGGATTAGACCTGGAGACTTGCTGGCCTTCAGGGCTCCTCTCAGTTCATTCACCTGCCTTTCCTAGGGCTACAGAAGAATATAGGGACAAAACTAAAACCTTAGGTGCGCAGAAATGTTTTTTTTTAAATGTAAAATTTTACAGCTAGATCTGTGCCAGGGCCGCTTGCTTCTTCTCTGCTGGTTTCTAATGACTAGATAGAGAGGTGCAAATAAACAAAGCATTCTTTGTGCTCGCAGTCTCCCAGTTCGTGCTTCCTCGCATGCAGATAAATTGTGAAACGGCACCGTGGTTTGACTTGAGTCTAGGAAAACATCAGAAGACAGCTGGGCCTTACAGCCCTGGTCCTTGAGTGATATGTAGGGATATAATCCCTGTTTAAGTTATATTAAAATCAGGTTGCCTTTCTCTTTTGAGAAATTAGCAGAATGGGGGAGTATAGAAAGGCCAGCAGGAAATTAATATTTATGCTAGCATAGGGACATGGTTCTATAAACTGTCAGAACCTCGCTGATGTCAGCCTTAAAGAAGTTTTGTAGCAGTTTAGTAATACCTGTCTGGGAATGGTCAGTGCAACAGTATCACCAGAACGTCTTAATTTTTAAAAAATGCCTCTTAAAGCTGTATACTGACCTTTGAAACCTTTTCAGCTGTATTTTAAAGCATGAATCATGTAAAAAACGTCAGTATAATTAAGTGTTAAGGTAAGAGACGGAAAATGCTGGTTTACAGACTGGTTGGCATTCTGGCAACCTTGCAGAATGCAGGTGGCTGTTGTGGTGTGAGGGATTGGTGTTTGATTTTTACCCAGTCTTAGGATTTCGCCTACTAGATGAGATGTTTTTGAAGTCTTCATGCCTCTTGCCTAAATTTCACCTTCACCTTTAGCTATCCTAGCCTGCTTTGTGATCCCAGAGCTCTCAGTCTCCTGGTTGGATCAGCATTTACATGAATATAAGCAATGCCAAAAGTATTTTCTTTTCCCTCATGAAATGGAGAGTAAATTCCAAAGTGCCTGTTTGATGTTAATGTCAAGAGGTTTGTCCACATGTGTATAAGTTAACCCAACTGAGTTCTTTTCTGGGCAGTGTTGTTCTGGGGTTTGGGCTGAGTTGGGAGGGGTTGGAAAGAAGTAATTTCATTTTAAAATATTATGATTTTTTTTTTAATGGGCTGTTTATTAGGCTCTGGTGACCATGAACCTGCAAGATACAAGAGCAGATGAATCATGAAAGTGCCTGTGAGAGATGAATGAAAGGTAGAAAATACTTATCTTTTGTTACTTAACATAAAAATAGATTGTCATATGTCTCTATCACTTAAAATGTATCTGTGAAGTGAGAATCCTTAAATGAGTGGAATCAGTTTTTTAAGCTAGTCAGAGAGAAGGGACTGGCAGGATACAGAAACCTTTGGTGAGTCAGTTTGGGGAGACATTCCTCCATGCAGAGTGCAGCCAGTACAAGCCATGAGAAGTCCCTTGAAATTGCTGCAACAGATGTAATGCTCCCTAAAGCAATTATTGCAGAATCCTTCCTCTTTTAGGGAGATAAATCCATATCTGATCTCCATATCTGATCCATTCCAGTAAGAACTTTTTCATTCCTTGCATAAATGAAAAATTGCCCAGTGACTCTCACTGGACACTTATGCCTTTCTCTAGGTCTCTCTAAGCTATTTTTGAATTCTTACAACTTCCAGAAATCAACCCAAGAGGAAAGTGCCTAGAGATTCCTAATTCTGTTTCTTTAAAGGGAGGTCAAAGGGCTACGTTTCCAAATGATTAAGAGGAAAATAGGAACTAGGAACACCAAAGCACAAGTTTTAAACTTTAATGTGTTTCTTTTTCTTGTCTTTTTTTTGTTTCCAGTTGTCCTCAATTGCTGCTCTTACATAAAACTGTGTCTGGCAGGGACTGCCACTGTCTCTATTTGTACAAATGCTATAGTGTTCAGGCTATAGCAAAGAATATGAGGCCTGCAAAGAGTCCTACAGTTTCTTTTAAATGAGTCTCTTCAGTGCTTTCAAACATGGCCTCATGTGAGAAGGGATATACAATGCATTAAGCAAATACAAATTCAAAACATTAAGCAGATCCACAGTGAAGGGGCTTTCAGATCAGACCATTATCTGTATAAACTAGCTACTAAGAAGCAGAAAGACTGCTGGATCATAGCGGCTGAAAGCTGCTTTCCAGCATTGCCTCTTACTTCTCATTACACCTCTTTGACTCAAATTATATTCCATTGGACAAATATGTAGGGCTAGGTATTAAAAGACATGCATCCTTTTTTCCAGCCCTGTTGGACTTCTTGAGTAGGAAAGCTGTAGGCTGTCAATGAAGAGAAAAAGGCCTCACTTTAATACCTATATTACTATATAACTTTATTTCTTGGCCCTTCAAACCTCCCTTTGTTGGACATGAATAATGAGAAGCCAAAATCAGTTTGGAAAAAAATAAAAAGCCATATCTCTGGATTTGATCTAGCTAGACTTTCACCATCCTGTATTCTGTAGCTGCTACAAAAGTAATGCACACTTGCAGAACTTTGTTCCCAGCTGGAACTGCCTGTAATTTCCGTAATATTTTGACTTTCAGAGAAAGTTGATACAAATAAGATGGACATCTCATGCACGTTTTCCTTCCCTTTTCCCCTTTCCCCTTTTCCCCTTTCCCCTTCCCTTTCCTTCTTTCCTTTCTTCCCCTTCCCTCTATTGAATAAATTAAAAACATCAATCACATTTGAATTTCTGGTTTTCCTTCTTTTTTTTAGCACTACTGACTGGAATGCTTTCACTTGAATTGGCAGAACACAGCGGTGCACTCAAAGGCTCCTGAGAAGGAATTTTGCCTGATTCCATTGACATTAACTAGCCAGGGTTCCATATTGACTATCGTCTTAAGTGCAGCACTTATGCTAAGAGCACTCTTGCATATTTGGTGGTCAGCTGACCTGGTGATTATTTTTTAGCATGTTTAAAGGCATAAGAGCAAGATAATGCCAGTCATTTTGGTTACGCTTCATACACACGCTAAACACAAAACTGCCTTTTTTGTTTTGGCAACAAAATACTGTGTTTGTCACTGGCATTGTATTGCAGTAACAGGGAGTGTTAGTGTAAGCCAGGGTGGTTTATTAGTTTGGTCCATCAGACGTTTCATGGCTGACATTCAAAAGAAAATGCTCACTTTCTTACTTCATCCAGATGCCTTTTGTGCACCTCCAGCAGGAGGTATCGCACCCCCTTGGGTTCTGCAGCACACACCCCTCCAACAACACCACGGAAGGATCCAGTTCTACATGGACAGGCGGCCATCAGTCCAGAAAGGTCTTCACTGCAGATTATCTTCAGTGTGACTTCTCCAGGGCCAGAGTCTGAGCCTGAGTTATCCTGATATTCCTAAAGGCAATGCCTTCCGGGAAATGTTTATGGTGCTTAAATGCTCTGCTAGTTTGCACCACAGCTGCCTTTTTGTGTCTGTTTGTGGAGGAGATAATAAGATACTTCAGACCATTCTTTGCCATTTAGACACGTGTGCTCCTCTAATGAATAGATTAAATATGACTCTTTAGTGAGGAAAACCTCTAGGTTCTGTATTTCACAGCCTGCTTTCATGAACATATTTGTTTCTTTTAATAGTCCCTCAACCATCTCATGCAGTGTTGGCTGCCATAGTTTTCTTCTTCAAAAAATACAAATTAGGCTACACGTTGTAGGGTGTTTTTTCACTTCTTGTTTGTTTGTTTGTTTACTTGATGGCACGTAGGCAGAGACAGATACATATTGTTTGTAGCTTACCTGTAGCCCTACAGTGTGTTCAATGGTCAACAGGAGGACAACACTGAGTTCTTTTGGCTTGGTCTTGATACTTCTCAGCCTGGTGTTAGTCACCTTATTTTTTTTTAATTTAAAATAAAAAATAATGTTGATGTTACTACAACAACCCTACATTAATTTTTAAACTGCAGAGCATGCTTAAATTATTATGCAATGTATGTAGGTCATTTAGTGGTTTTCTCTTGTGCTGGGTTAAATAGAGTTTAAATTGAAATCATCTCTCTTCTTGGCATCTTTAGACTGAATATTAACTTGGGTCAAAAATAATCAGAATGTTATTTTGAAGAAAGAATATGATAATTCAGTATCTTTTCCTTCAGGCTACGGAGAAGTGCCTATAATATGATTCCCAGAGAACAGAGCACGCAGTGACCTTGGTAAGTAAGGATGACACCTCACATAAGCACCTACTCTTGCTCTGTACAATGTTGTTGTAGGATCATATTTGCAAAAAATGCCACAGCTAGCAAGAGCCACAAGTATTGATAATTCACTGGGGTAACAAAGGAGGAATAAAACCATGGAATGCAAAATACGTCATTTTAAAGTGAGAAGAAGGCCTTGAAAAGGGTTCTTCACAGTGAGCATTTTCCAATTATTTTAAAAGGTGCTCTTAATTCAAGGTAAAATTGCTATGTAAATATGGGAAACCACAAAAATTAAGCTTACTGTTTTGTTCAGAGAAACATTATGCAGTCATGCAAGACTACGTGTCTCTTTTCCAAACCATGTTATTTCTTTATATCACTGAAGACATTCTGTTTCCAGGTTTTATGTGACTGAGTAAAACTGATGTATTTGACAGCAGGTTTATTTCACTGTTAATATTCACAAGTGTTGAAGAGGAAGGGAACGATCATTTTAAAGAGGCAACTACCTGTTACTTTAGTAATAATCTTCCTCTTTTTTACTTTTTATTCCTGCTTCCCATGCTATGTGGAGAGGTCTTTCTTCTCCAAGTGTGCCTTTAACTATAGCCTAATCAATGACACAAATTGAAGCAGCTGAGATTTCATTTGTTCATCAAAGAAAAAGAAAAAAATCTAGGAAATTCCTAGGAAGCAAAAATCAATACAATTTTGTAATAAACTTATCCAGTTGCTTATAATTGCTTGTTAATTCCCACCCAAAAGCATCTTAACAATTAGACATTTCCAATGCGTTTGCATAAATTCATGTTGCCTCACATGTATTTTCAAAGGTAGATGTACATTTGTTTCCTAGTCAGGTTCAGCTCCTGCGTTCATGAAATATTTATACTTTATAAATTTAACCTTATGCATAAAAAAAAAAAAATCAAGAGTCATGATCAGTACCTTGGAGGTAAGGTAGGGGTTTAATGAGAAGAAGAGACTGGTTGCATTTGCCTTTGGGATTTGTCTGTTTCAGACAAGGGATGCAATAGGTTTTATGGGGAATAACACCCAAGTCACATCTATTTTCTCTTCCTGTATTTTAAACTGCAATTTCTAATTAGGGTATTATCTCGTTCCTTGGCAGTTTGTGTCATCTGCAAATAATATTTATTTTTTTTTATCTTGCTGTCTCTTTATCAAAAAGACCCTCTGTGAGTATTTGAGGGAATTACTTTTCTACTAATCTATAGCAATAGAATTTATATTGCTTCTACTTCTGCTCTGATGTTAAGCAAGCCCTCCACACCTCATCTCTGCTGGAAGTTGTCTGATAAACTCCATGATATGATAATATTTTTACATTGTTTTGAATAGCTAATACACCTTGTTTAGTGAATGGGGAAAGAGTATTTTATCCTTTCCTTATGCCAAATGAATGGTAGCTGGGGTTCTGCACATTCCCTCTTGAGTATTTAGCTGGGATGACTGTAGAAAGTGGTTGGAAAAAGACTGATAGCCACTGCCAAAAGGAATATTTTGTAAAACATGTTCTTCATAACCAGGAAACTATAAACATTTCAATGTATGTCAGTTTGGGGGACGTTTTTACATCTTTTCAAGTGGATGTTTGACACTGTGAATCAAACTCTTCTAGGTTTTGATGGACAAAAAATTTCTAGTACCTAGTGGAATCTTAATGGTTTTTGTCTGTTTGATTTTGTTTCTGCTTTTTTTCTTTCTTTTTCTTTTTTATTTTTTGCTGAAGGAAATACAATTAGTTTCCTGAGTCCTGGCATGCAATTTGTGTTTTGATATTTCATTTTAATGGGAGATGCTGTAGGTGAAATAATTAAATTCTTCAGATACTACTTTTTTTTGAAGAGGCAAGGATAATGTCAACAACACATAGAGGAGTTCTAATAGGTTTCTGCATTCTTTATTCTCATGATTGTTTCTCATCCTCTTAGAGAGTGAATCACATAATTCACGTCATTCTTCTTGTAAGAAATGGAAGCCACTTTTTGGTGAAATTCAAAGCTAAAAGCTCCTGCTGTGTTGCAGCCAGGCCTTTCTCTGCGTGCAGCAGCAGCAGCAAAAGCAACAGATCTCCAAGAATATTGACATATGTCTATCCACAGTGAATACTGTCTGGTCTGGATTTATAGAAGAATGGATAGGATAGTTGGTTAATAACCCCACTAAAACATTTCTATTACATTAGCAGTGATAGACTTGAGCATGGCTATTTGCATTTGCTCATTTTACAAGGAAAAGGAACATCTTTAAGAAACTGAAGAACCCTCTGTAGAATGAAGAGTGTTAAACCCACTTCACCTATTGATGTCTTTTTTAAACAACCAGCAAAATTCAAATTTAAAGGCAATTGAAGTCAAAATGTCAGTGAAATTTTGATCCTCTGCTGCAATAAAATTGTCCTGTAACCGAAAAGGAAGATGGAGATGTCAGTCATATAATTTAATCAGAATATGATAAAATTGAATTTCTGCTTCTTTCAAATTCTGTTTAAACCCTTCAATGATGCCTAGAAGTCATGAGGGGACAGGCATACAGTAGTGCAGACAGCTCCCTCTCCATCATCAACACTACACATATTTTCAGTGTCAGAGCGCAGGGGTGTTTCAATAGCCACAGAAGTTTCACTTAATTTTCACCTGCTTCTACTAGAAAATGTGTGTTTTTAAGAGGCTTTATTTTACTGATAAGGTTTGTATAATTGGATTAATTTTAGCTTTATCCACTGACTGTCACAGCTGTCACTGGACTATACATATTGGGTATGTTTATACTTATAAATTTAGGCAAACTGAGACAATATCTGTAAATAGAAGTGATATGTTTTATTAAACCAACTGGTTTAATTAATTTCCAATGAAGGTGCTCAGAAAGTGTAGTTATGTGCACAGTCTTCATGACTTCAGGAAGGGTCTGTGTGTCCAAAAGTCCCTGTTTCCTTCACTTGCTTCTTTAATTAAAATCCTATCCACAGACTTCATCTTATCTTTGTACCAAAGTGTCTTCATTTCATATGTCTGGGATTTGTCATATTTAGGATCTCAGTGCATAATTTGTTAGCAGGGGATGCATCACAAAATGACTTTCCATGCTGAGTCAACTGAGAGCCATACTGAGGTCAGGCAGGATTTTTTTCTTTCATAACACAAGGGAAATGATTTCTTCCTATAACGTTTGAAATTCAGTTAATAAAAAATAAACATAAAAATAAAACCCAACCAAATAAGAGCACTCCACTTTGGTTTTTTTTTTATTTCAGATGCCAGAGTCACCTCAGTTTCCCTGTAAGTTCTTCAAATGCAATCCTGCATTTGAGACTCAGCTCCTGGAGCAGCCAAGTGCATTTCTTGCATCAGGCAATACTTGTAAGAGCTCATTAGTGTTTAGGTGTAGTTGTTATTTGGTTACAAAATAAATCTGGCTTTTTGCTTCTTGTTTCTTAGCTTACACTTCAGCTTTGCTCTGGCTACCACTATCTTGGCTCATTTTTTTGAGCTTTGCTTGGAGACTGAGAATTTGAGGACACCGAGTCAGCTCATGCACATAAGACTCCTTTTTTCCCCATTATTCTGCTGTGCTAAATCTCTTTTACTGCTGCAGTAGAATTGCTTGTTCTTCTTCCCTTTTCAAAACTGAAGAGGAAAAATAAGCAGCATCATAAGAATGAATGGCCTGGGCCAGCAGTCATAAGATGTGTCCTGAGAGGTTCAGATGGGACATTGGGAAAATATTCTCCATTATGATGTTAGTGCAGCGCTAGAGGAGGCCCCTGAGATGGGGCGGAATCTTCCCCCTTGGAGGAGTTCTAAGTTCAGTAACCACAGCTGACCTGCTCTAGTGGTACCTTCAGTCTTTCTCAGAAGAGAACGTTGAACTATATTATCTCCACAGCATCCTTCAGATCCACGCTGGTAAGATTCAACCAGTCAGGGGAAATGTTGCTGTAAGGTTTTCCTAGTGAGTGATAAATTCAGTAATATTAAAGTAGGATGACATGAAATGTGCAGACGTTTAGAGAAAGTGATAATTCAGGCCTAAGAGCAGGTTAATTCAGCAATAAAGGGCAAGTGCTATGTTTTTATGAAGGTAAAATCCTGATGACTTACCCCTCTAGGATTGTTCCTTTCCTGTTGACTTTAAAAGAGCTGCTAATGGAGTATATTACTTATCTGATACCAATAGCCTCTCTAGGCTCCTTATCCTACTCTAATCTTTTTATGACAAACCTATTTCCTTTACCTTATAGAACTTGGATTTTTGGTCACTTTGTTTCCTATTTTATCTACAGATATAGGAAAGTGACCTCATAATTACGAAGATCAAGATCATTAATTCTGAAACTCTCAGTAATTACATGCTGTTCTGGCTGATGTATCACTGAACTTCTTTGAACTGACTCCTTTATCAGCCTGAAGTTTGTGTGATTCTGTTGACAAAAAAATTCAAATGAAATTTAATTAGGAAAGAAAAACAAGAGCATACCAATTGAGTTATAGTTCTTTTGCTCCAAACTCAATTCAGTATTAAAACTGTCAAGTGGTTGCAACACTAAGATTCATATTCCATGGGGTATCCAGACTTCTTGCATCTAGACTTGTTGACTTTCCCACTAGATGGCATTATGCATTAACTGCAACTTAATTTATGAGCTCAATTATAATTGCATGTGCTAAAGATAAAAAAAAAAAAATAAGAAATTATCTATTGTACTTGCTCTTAGTCTATACAAGAGTGAAAGAACCGTGGCTTAAAAATCACTTCTACCTAACAGGAACCCAATCTATCCTTAACGCATCAAATGTGGATTTACTCAAAGCAATACAGGAAGTCAGCCATGGCAACAATATCTGATCATGTGTGCAATGTGCTTTTTAGAATAAAACTCGCCCAACCTTTTCTGCATTTAGCATTTTAAGAGTGACTTCCACTCTGCAAATTGCTTCCTCTATGGCTGCATGGCTTCAGCTGGGGTGGGAGGGAGTGTCCTAAGGAAAGCTGCAGTGCTGAAGGCTGTTCTTAAATGAAGAGCCCACCATGGGCAATTTTTTATTTAGTAGGTAATTCAAGATAGATTATCAGAAGATTTTATCTAATATAGTAACATCTAACTGTAAGGGGGGTGTAGGATATGAGCTGGATGAACCAGTTCTGTGAGCCTGGGCCAACAATGGAAAAGCATCCAAGGCCCAGAAATCACATTAATATTAGCTTAGTATTAAACAGCTCTTTTAAATTCTCAAGGTGTTGGAACACATAATAGAAAAGAAGTTAAACTTGTGCTTAAGGTTGTCTCTGAATGGGGCTTTTGCGAAGAGTACAAACAAAAGCCACTTGTAAAAGCTCACCGAAATGTTGCCAAAAATTCAGGCTGTTCATGCTTTCTATTTAAAACTTTATTTTACTTATGCTACCCCTGAGCTTTAATAAGCTACAATTTTAATTGCCTTATGCAGTGCATGGGTATGGATAGTACAATATGTGATTCTTTGACATAGAAGTGTTTATGGTTTGTATTTGCCTTCAATGATTGTTATAATTCAACTCTTTTGTAACACTTCCATAAAAAAGTATGTCATGATACCTGCTTTCAATCACAACACTATTAAGCTTTCTGGAAGCCTAGGTCAGTATGGTGGGCATCCGGAAATTTTGGACATACATCCATCTTTTTCTCCACTTAAATCTCCTTTCTTAATCCCCCTGTGCATGTTGCAGAGGCCAGAATGCGCTCCCAGGTGCATTGCTCTGTGGTGGAGACTGTAACACAAGTTAGTGCTGGTGGTCGTGTCTGTCACCTCTTGTCAGATGTGGGACCAGTTACTTATTCCAGACTTGTGCTCTGCTCCTGGGAGATGTTGCATTTACTTCCTACATTTACAAAGGGCTTTGCTCTTCTCCATTTTTTGCTACGACAGAGGGACTAGGATGTAGTTCCATTGAATTAGAGCAACTGGTTTCCTTTGGTCACTTGAGATTAAAAGACTGAATTTAGATTTTAGTTGGTTAGTAATAGTAGAAATTAATTGGTCTTAATTGTATTATTGGCTGACTTTAATAAGCACACACACTTTATTACTAGCATTCCAAACTTGAGAACTTCACAAGTGGTATGAAATCTTATTACTAATTAACAGATTTTCAAACGAAAAAGGATAGTGACAAGAATTTCCTCCCTTATTTGCTAAGTGGTGAACATTTACTGAAGGTCAACACCCAAATCCTAGTATTTGAAATGTGTACTCTATATTGTGATCCTAATGGTTGTGCTCCAAGCCCCCAGGAGATTTTAATAAACCCAATTGCTTAAGAATGTACAGCAGAGATGAGCAAGCATGTTAGAAAAACAGCTGCCTGGAGCGAGTATTTCCTTCCTGTTCCTGAAAAGGCTGTGTCACTGGAGACAAAGGAATTTTAAAATACCCGTCCAGCAACCGCTGATTTATATCAATGTGTAAAACATTCATTACAAGCCCACACTACTTAGCAGCAGCTCAGCCCAGCTCTACTTTGGCATTGCGGGTTGGCCCCAAGAGCAGACGGCCGAGCTGCGTCACTTCCCGCGGGCAAAATCCACTGGGATCAATAGGAAAAAGTGCTCGGTGTGCACGTTGCAATCACTGCCTGGCGCTCTACTTATTGCACTACAAACTGCGATCTGTAGCATTCACAGCGAGCTGCACAAACAGTATCAGCCAATTTATGGCTCTGAGTGCAGATCTCCTCCTGAGGCACCGTGGGCCATCAGACACGGCCCAAAACTGGCACTCTTGCACTTCATTACTGAGTTCTGGGGAAGGTTTAGCTGCGATTCCTCATTTCAATTGGTCTGGCTTTCCGGTGGCTTCTTGAATCACCTCTTGATTGATCTCTTCTGAGACAACTGATTTCCTTCAGTGGACATTCTGTTGGGTTCAAAATGATTAATTATGATAGAGTTCTTCTAAACCACCTGAAATTTTTTGAGATTGTTAAAAAGTTTACAAGCAACATTCGATGGAGATGAGTGGCATTGTTCTGAAGGGGAAAAGAGATCTTATTTAGGAAGTGGTTTTGTTTATGACCTTCACACTCAGAAGTGAGTGCAGATGTTTTCAGGTATCTGCAATACAGTCCTGGCTGTAGCTGTGAGTAAGAAAGTGCAAATTTCTAAATATTTTTCAGCAAATAAATAAAAATAAAAAAAACCCAAGCAAATTAGTAAGACACACTTAAACACACCCAGGGAGTCGTGGATCTTTTTTTAGTACTTGTGAAGACAGTTGATCATCCTTGGAGGATGTTGTCAGATTCCAAATGTCGGAATAAAAAAAGAAAAAGACAGTACCTGCCTCTTCCTGAGAAGAAAGCTAAGTATAGTAGTAGAGACAAGAATTCAGGCTGCACTGATAGTTCTACATCAGCAGGTGCATTGGATAAAGTCTTTGTGTCTGGATTTTGCATGGCACAGAGAGTAAATCAGAGTGCACCTTACAGGCTTCTCAAAGAGAAAAGGCTTGTTTTTTTCAAATGGGTGGCGTGATCCTTTGGCTGTGAGCACGGCATAAATTTACTGCATCATTTTTGCGAACACGTGCTGTAAGACTGCAACTGGTGGAGCTTTTATGCCTGCTAAGGCATGTGGAACCAAAATGACTCCTCAGTGGAGTCCCTGAGTTTTAGTGTAAGTCTTGAGCGTTCTTTCTGTGCTTCCTTTGTGTACATATAGTTGTTAGCAGAGCTAGTTGCACATAAATTTAAGCAGGACAGAGGTGAACACTCAGGTACAAATGCAGGAATTTTACCTTAGCAGTGCTACCAATTCCAGTGCTCTTACTGTGCTTCAGAGCTAAGCATGAATTAAATATTTATTAGCAAACATGAATCAAAGCACATGTTTCCATTTAGAATGGAACCCTCCCCAGGAATGCCAAACTGAAGGGGTCTTATTGTGGAAACAAGAAGTTTTCTTATAAGCCATAGTAAAAATGTTTATGAGTGGCTTTCTAAAGGAGGTAATTTTCTTTCCTGTTCCACTTGTGGAAGTCAGTCTAAAATAAAACTGTCAGAGGTGGGTGACTGAATCCAATCATGGTGTAAGTCCACCAAAGGCATGGAGTTTTCTGCCTAGATGGATTTGGTTCTGGGTTAATAGTTATTTGTGAGAATAACAAGGATTTACAGAACTTTCCTTATAGCTGAAGCATTATTTCCAGAGGTGGTCTATTGTTTCCATGCCTTTTGTTGCTTGGCATGGCTGGTTTACTAAAGTAAGCCCAGTCCTAGACACTGTCATGCTTGGGTTTGAAATAAGTGGGCACAGCAGCCATGTGTGTAACTATGCCTATGCAAATGTCTTACTGCCTATTTCTAAGTTATTTCTTGGTCAAGAGCAGATTGAAATGCATAAAGCAGTTTGTAAGATTGCTGATTTGATTTTGTGTTTTGAAAAGGAGTTTCTCTTTGGGGACCAAGTTATTATTTATCCTGGCCTTTTATTTTTAAGACTTCTAGTGTTGAAAAAAAATATTCACCTATATTCACATATCAAAATCTAAGCATTTGTCACTTTAGCTGAAGAGTAAAGAAATGATCAGATAATTTGCAAATAACATAGGTGCTCATTTTGCTGTCTGGCTAACACTTATTAGTCAGAATTTTTCAGTTAGGATAATATTTCTCAATCAAATTGGATGCTCGTTTGAGTCAGTAGTATTTATTTTTGTGTTAAACAGTTACATATTAAGTTCTCTTAATACAATGAGCTGCTAATAGGATATTCTGTAAACCTTTAACGAATTTGGACTCAATGATCTTAGAGATCTTTTGCAGCCTTTATGTGGAGCAGCAGCAGAAATGCAGTGCACCCTGTAACATAACCTTCTGATTCAGCTTTAAACTCACTTGTGGCCAGGCAGCACAGCTCTGATGGCTGATATGGCTTTTGTAGAAGTAGAGGAATGAGCGAGAGCTTCAATATTTGGATCTTTCTTAATTCCTGTGATAATCTGAACTCTGTTCTCACTCTGGTCCGTAATTTTAATATCTTGCGGATTTCAAAGAAACAATTTTGAGATTATAATCTTATAATGGAATGAATGCATGTGGAAAAATAAGAATCCTGAAACTTAAAGACAGCAAAATGTTTGTAGCTGAACTCAGCAAGTGAAAGCAGGCTCCAGAAATCCTCTGTGGAGGCAATCCTGCCAAGCTCCCTCCTCCAGATGAGTGAGTAAGTGCAGCTGCAGTACTCAGCCCTAAACATTTACACCGTAAACATCTGCATAATTGGAAAGGTCTTTGCTTTGGCACTCGCTGTTGTAACCTACAGGTACCAGTATTTTCTGCCTCCCAGAAAGTCAGTAAATGTATCATCAGCCTAAAGCCATGGCTCGCCACTGCCCAGCACTTACTGGGAGCCAGGGTGTCACCTTCGTCCCTTGCAGATCTCCCTGGTCAAAGGGATTCACAGCTGCTTGGGAATGATGGAACACCAAACCTCATGCTCCAGCAGACCTTGGAAAAAGGAGGACCCAGGAAAAAGCCAGTTTCATCGGCACAGTTCTCGTGGCACAGAGAAGGCATAATCACATTTGTGCAGAGTTCCAGAGGCAGGTGCAGCGATTTGTTGAAGCAGCTGAAAAAATTCAGGTACTCTGGGTTTTTCTGTTGGTTCCTTGGCTTCCTTTCTGAAGCCGTAAAGGCTCTGAGAAAGCTGTTCTTACCCCCAGAATTCAGATGCCCCCACAGAGAGGCCTCTTCAAGGAGAAGGAATTGGGGATTAGACTATCTAGCACACAGAAAAAGAGTTGTTCAGACATTTGGACCAGCCTTCTGAATAATTAAAACCATTTCAGATGTTACCATGGGGTATAAACTAGAAAATTAAGACTTTTTGACATCAGTATCTGTAAGCTTCATTCCCATCTGTTCTTTCTGGCCCATGTTTTTACTACTGGTATCTGTCTGGTTGCTCCCACTGCACAGAAGTAACAATTGGCCTGATACTTGCTTAAATAGAGTATTTTTAATTTGTTGTGTCTACACATGGGGGAAAAAAAATTAAAGTTCTATTTTTCTCATAGTGGCACTTTAGAAAATATCTATTTGACATTTTTAATAGAACATTTCTATGCAAGATAAATGCACAGTAATTGTAAATTGCAGAATTGTAATTGTAGTGCATTAAGAAAATAATTACATTATTTGAAAGATAGCCATGTATTTTTCTTTAGATTTAGAATGCTGGTTGAATTTCAACAATGTAATATTTTCTAGAAACCTGAAAATGAAGGAGGATTCATTGTGGCTTAACTTAGGCAGCAGAGAATGGTCAGGAATTTGGCAGAGGCCACACTGTTTGCCTTCACCACTGTGTGATTCATCAGAGCCCTTGTTAGGCTGCAGTCACAGAGCAGGGCAGCGCTGCCAAAGGCGTCCGTGGGCTTGGACACCTTCACACTGCAAATTGGAGTGACACAGCTGGGGAGGCTGTGGCAGGTCTAAGAGAAGGACCGCATGGTAAGCATCACCCCGAGCTTGTGCAACCATGAAGCTTCACTGTGCAAAGTTGAATAGCCTAGATCCTGGAAGCATCAGAGGCGCATCAGTGTGGTGTCAAATACGAGATAAAAAGCCCAACTTCTCTGCGAGGCTAAACTGACTGAAGATACAGAGCAGCATCAGCTCTGATGTTTGTCTAAGCAGAGGATTCCACAGTCATTTGTTTCTGCAAAGCCTTTTTAATAACAAAGTGAATAATCTGCTCCTCTTCAGTATTTAATGATGAGGACACCTGCACTGCTGTCACCTTGAGCTGATTTAGCTGGCTCTAGATGGGAGGTGTGTGTCCCTTTTCTATTGCATTGTATAAATGTGTGTAAGTGAAACACTGACATTGCAATCCAGCTGGCCATCAAAGCCATGGGGAGCTTTGGCTGTCACACTGGAGTGTTTGGAACCTGGTATTTAAAAACAGGGACTCATAGTGGCACCTACTCCCTGATATACACCTTTGTGAAGGGCTTCACTGGTGTACCTGTAGCTGGACGTGTCCTCCTGGTGTAGCTCTGCTTGGTGAATTGATGTCTTCCTCTCAAAAACAGCATCCACTGTAGAGCACTTGAGAGCTACGTATGGAAAGTGCTACGTGAGAACAGCAAAGCCTTATTCCTCATTTGAAGGAAAACCATAACCATTGTTAGTATTCCCTGCAGAATGGAGACCACACCACTTCCACTGAAGTCTGTATTCTTTAGAGTCCCAGAAGAGGATTGAATTCTGTGATCAGGCTAATTTAATAGGAGAGGTTTAATTATTTGAGACCACACGAAAAATAGAATTACTGACTTTTGCATCCTTTCCAAATCTGACATTTCCAAGCAGGTCTGTAATGGCAGTCTCAGAGGACCCATGCAGTCCCCAGCACAGCCAAAGGATAACCTGTTGCTAAGCAACCAATAGAAGTGTGCTGCTCAACATTTATTTCATTTGGAAAGGAACATATTCTTTAAGTACTTCATCCTAGCTACCAAGCACAAAGAGTTTTCCACTTGTTTTTTCTGGAGCTGTGCATGTGTGTGAAACAGCCAGTTTGCACAAACAAAGTGCGGTTCAAAGAACAGGTGCTAGAGAAGAACATGCAAAACAGAAGGTATGAAAGAACTGGCACAAGTATTTTAGTCCTTCCTAACATCAGTGTCCTGAATTTGCCTCTCTGTGTCTCTGTTCATCCCACTTGAAAATGGGCTGTGTATGTGGCAGAGCTGCCTGCAGAGCTTGCCAGTGTTTGCTGATGCACCCTCTTTTGAAGATGTCATGGTTTTCCCACTGATATAAGCAAATACTTTCACCCTGAAAAACAAGATAATAATCAGAATCTTGACCTTCCAGACTGAACACTCCAAATCTCAAAATCTATACTTGTTTCAGAAACACAGCTAAAGAGCTTTGGAAAAGAGCCCTTAATGCTCTACAACTAACACCATTTTTGCTTTGGTGCTTGTCCCTGTAGTGAAGTAAAACCCTACAGATCTGCTAGAGTTGTGTCTGTGTATCTGAAATCAGCCTTGGCCTGAATAGCCTGTAGCTAAATTGTCCTGAAGGAGTTGTTAATCCTGTTTCCCAGTCTCGAACTGCTCAAACAGACATCATATAATGCACACACACACACACCCCTCCATAAGGGAAATTGCTCAAATTCAAGGGTGCAGTTTGGTTTCTAATGGCCATAATAAATGCATGTTTTATTGCATGTGATCTCAAAGACACATACACCATGCAGAAGTGTACTGAGCTTGGGGGCCATGAGAGCTTAATGTATGTCCCATCTTAATGCATGGAGGCTACTTTTGACAGCAAAAAAGTCTTTATAAATATACATATACATACAATTCTCCTCCCTAGCAGATACAGCAAGTATATTTATGGGCTGATTTTTATTTTTCTTTTCTGACCAGCTTTGTGGTCTCATTCAAATGCTCTCTCTGGGTAAGCCAAGAATGGATACAGCCCATGTCTTATATGGACCCACAAAAGGTAAAATACAGCCTTCTGTGGCCCCAGACACTGTACATGTAAAAGCTTCCGTCTGGTCACAACCTCCTGTCTTATAGCCCAGTGAATTTAAGCTCAACTCTGTCTGTGTAGGGCCACCTAAACCAGCTGCATGTTATCCTGGCTACTGCCAGCAATCCCTGCATCTCTGTCCCACACTCTAGGTGGAGACACACGGCAAGGACCATGCTAAAAGCCATTGTGTTGCTCTAGGACACAATCAGCGTGAAGACTGAGAGGCAGAAATCACTCACAGCGATCAGGCAGATGGTCCAAAACATCAGGGAAGGTGTCCTGTTTTCCCGACAGTTGCACTCAGAGTGGGTTGGGTGCCTGCATAGCTGGGGATGGTTTTATTTGTAGCCACTGAAGGTCTTTCTGCTGCTGATCCAATGGATCATGTTGGATATAGGCAGATAGCTTAGTGTCTATCTTATGGATATAAATTTTGTCTTCAACTGGTATGGTTTCCAAATGCTATACTTTGTTAAATGAAATGCAGTGTGGGAGTACTACACTGTTTGCAAGCTGAGCTGTGTCTTGGGAGCAGTAAGTAACAACTACGTCTTTTTTTAGAGCTGAGGAAAATTACACACAGCGTTGAAGTGTGGCTGAGCTCTGCATGGCATCCTAAGAAACTTGGTGTCTTAGACTCTTCAGATGTACAAACCTCTTCTTTCCCCTCTCCTTCACCAATGCCTCTGCTTTTTATGCTTAAATAGGGAATTGTCTCCCAGACCTCTCTTTCTGAAGGACTCACCTTAAGTGTTTGGCTCCCACCTATGGTTTCATGATGGAGTCCCCAGAGCTGAGGCAATACTGCTTTCTCGTGTCTGCTGCAGGAGCATTGCTTGTCAACAGGCTGGCACTGCAGTGCCACACCACAGAGCACAGCTGGCACGTCTGGGAGCAGATCTGCCGCTTAACCTGGCAGCCTGCTCATGAAGACGTTGATTTGGATTTCGAGATGGAAGTATTTTCTATTTTCAATCCCAGCGTTTCGATCTGTTAAAGTAACTTTTTGGCCAGCCTGTTTTATTTAGGAAATACTTTCCCAGAGCTGCTGGTTCCAACCAGCCCCGTCACAAGAAGCTGACTTGAAGAATAACTCCAAGAAAGTTAACTGACCAAATCAAAAGCAGACTTTCTTAATTAGTGAACAAGTAGGGAAATACAGGAGTTCATTTTTTTACCAAGCCCAAACGAAATAGTGAAGTCAGAAAACAGATGAAACAAGATGGGCCACTTGTTTTTCAGGTCGCTTGATTTGGTTTCACAACAGCATTTAGTTCTGGAAAAAATCAGTATTTTTCATTTTAAAAAAAATTAATCGAGAAATGGTCATCCAACATTCAGAGGCAGTCACTGTGTGAGGAGAACACTTGAAATAAAACTCTAGAGGAAATAAATGACAGAGGAAAACACAGCACAAATAGAGAGCAAGGGTATCTTGAGGAAAGAAGTGTAATTCTAAATTGAGTAAAGGGCAAAAGAGGAGATGCAGTTTCACAGAAAATCTGAGATAGCTCCAGTTAAGCCTAACTTAGGACACAGAAACTGCTAGGTTTGATATATATATATATATATATATTGCTATATAGTGAGCCAGCTTGAAAGGCTGTAAGAGACATTATGCAGTAGCTTGTGTGAATATCCCAAAACCACCAATAATGAGAAGGGGGAAGTAAAGTGAAGAGCACAGATTTGTCTACAGTTCAGTATATCTGTGGGGTTTGAGGTTTTTTACATAGCTTTAAAGAAAATGCAAAGGGAGAAAAAAGAGAGCAGATGAGGGGGTGTGACTGTGTACCAAGGGTATATTATTTGTTCTCTACAATTTCAGAACCTAAGAGGGAGGAAGGAGGAAACTCAAGTCAGCACGCTTATTCTAATTCGATTGTACCGAGTGACTCTCTACTACAAACAAATTTTCATTTATAAATCCCTTCACGGTGCCAGTATAAACAGGTATTTTGCCTTTGCCCTCAGTCAGCTGTAGTTTATGCATTAACAGGGACTTTCTGCCAGCAGTCTGTCCCTTTGGAGAGCCACTCCTCTAGGCTTTATTTCTGCTGGTTGGCCACTGTACCAAGCTGGGCTGATCAGGCAGCAGGTGGATGTGAAGAGCAGCCTGAGGGAATAACCCGCGAGCCAGGGACAGCACTGACACAGAACACGCCATCACTGAGGGAGTGTGTCTCCTGCAGTACTTCAGAAATGAAAATTGATATTCATAGCCACATCCTACCCAAGGAATGGCCTGACCTGAAAAAGGTAAGGAGAGTTGTATTCAGTGCCTTACGTGACCAGCAGCCATCTCGACCTATGTGATCTTTGAAAGAAAAATCAATTAAAGGTTCTGTGGTAAATATCTCCTGGTTTTTGCCTAATTTGGTTGGGTTTTTTCAGTTGTAAAATATTTGTTTTTCATTACTTTGCGAAGGAAGAGTCCCAGTAAGAAAGGGGTGTCAAGCTGGGCTCTGTTCCCCACTTTTTATTTAGCCTGAAGCAATTCTTACAGGTTTCCTGGGATTTTTTGAGGTAAAATTGTTGATTGATGACTTGCTGGATAAAAATAGAGCTGTTCTGTTCCCAAATGGTATTTATGTTTGTTTTAAATGAAATAAATAAGGATGTATTAGACAAGATTAATATTAACTAAGACAAAAGTCATTCACATCTTATACCCACAGGCCTGAAAGTCATTAACTTCAATAGGAGTGGGGTCACTCTAAGTACAGTTAATTGAAGATGATAATTTTACTAGTATCTGTTCTTTTTCAGTTGCTGGTGTTATTATAATTATCATTATTATTATAATAATCATTATTTTTATTATTTAATTGTTGTTATAGATAAATTTATTCTTGTCAGTCATATTTTTCATGAGCCTGTGAAATGTATTTGAGAATGGAAAGTGTCATTTAGGTTTTAATGTAAAAAGTCTGAAAGGGTTTCATAACTATCAGCTCTGTGTTTCTGTGACTTTAGGCATGGTGGTCCAATATCAGCCAATATTAGCTGGGGAGCAGCTGGAAAATGCAAACAGCATATTAGAAAGAAAAAGTCATGAGAAAATCTGGCATTAAAAACTTACATAGGATTATTTCTTCATTAGTACTGAAAAATAACATCTTTATGCACGAAACAACCTGGAAAGGAATGTTTGTTTCCTTGTTTATCTAGGAAGGTCTTTATAAATATCTCTTTGAACGTCCTGTTTGTACTAATAAGAGCTCCTGGTGTAAAACACATGTACACTCGATAATGCAGTGAGAGGGCAGGTACTTTTTAGAACAATTGTGTCTGTTTTTAATGGACAGGAGTTTAAATATAGAAAGGCAGGTTACTCTTGCTTGTTTCAGGTTTTGTTTTCTCTGTGCAATAACCTTATAAAAACACCCATAGAATTCCCTTATTCTGATTTGATATGATTTTACAAGGTGGTTTTAGATATTTTTGTCTGTATGTAATTTTAAAGGGCAGTAAAATCACTGTGATAAAATTACCACAAGAACCCCTTGATCTTCAAAGATAACACATCAAGACTGAACTCACCAATGTTAGACACTGTAGGCCAGCATTGCTCTTCTTCAAACACAGATAAAGAGGCAAATACCAAATTTTTAAGAGTTAATTTCCACCTGCTGGTTTCTGTTCCCCTGTTCTGAGCAACTCAATGGTTTATTAATGGGCCCAGAGTAGAAAACAGCTCCCAGAATTCCCTGAAGTCCCCTGAAAATTCAGTCCTTTATCACAGATCTCTACATCTCATGAGCAGCAAACCAAGGGGCCACCCTGACGTGGACACCATTACTTAGTGCTAAACTTCTTGTTTCCAGCTTTATAAATACTGAGCTTCAACTCAGAAAATTCCACTGCCAGGATACGTATTGAACAGCCTAGGAACCTAACAAAAGTGCAAAAATCCATATGAAAAATGAAATGCATCTGTCAGTGCCTGCAACTAGAAACTTCAGGGAAGAAAGAAGAAAATAAGTTCAAAACCAGACCAGGGAGTTTCTCTATTGCCCACGTGCTACTTCAGCATCTTCAGGGTTCTCATTCTCTGCACGACTTACAACTGCAATTAGCATGGGGCTAGCTGAAAGTTCTCATTAGTTGTCACTCATTAAATTGTCCTCAAATTTCAATATTTTTATATATAACCCTGAAAACGTATAAATTCAAATAAAACATACATAATAATCTTCAAATAAAACAACATAGCATAGCTGAATAAATCCCCCATAGTCTCAGTCAGTAGCAGCTCTGTCTGAGTATGCATTTCACTGAAAGAAATGCCTGCTTTCACTTAGTTTCCTTTTAAATGTGTCTTTATGGAAAAAGTGGGAGCTCTGAGCATTGTTTTCAGTCTGGTATTTGAAGATTTCATTTCTTTCTCATCTGATAATTTATGAAAGTAAAAGGAAATCAGCACCTTATGTAGGTTTTGCTTTTTTTGCATGAACAATTTTGAATCTCTCTGAAAGAATCAATGAGCATCTAAGCTTCTCCTTTTTAGCTTCTCCTGGCTGTTTAAATATTAATAGACCAGAGGCTGACCTTCAGTCCTGCTGCTGAATCATGGAAGCTGAAAAGTGGAATCAATGCATCTCTGTGCTAATGATTAACTGATCACAGATTGGAAAGTTGCCAGCTCAATTTTCACACTGGCAAAGGCTTAATTCAATTTTTTTCTGTGTTAAAATCATTCCAGTTAGAACCTCAATAGAGTAAGTAACTCTAAGCATTTTGAAATCAGCTGTTTAAAAATGTTGTTGAAAGCTGAGCATATGTGTCAGTGTTTCTCCTGAATGAGGTACTGCTGGGCTGTAAGAATTGCAGTATTGTTGTTATTATTATTCTTGCAGAGTGCTAACTGGCACTGTCTTTTTCTTCTTTCTTCCACAGAGATACGGATATGGTGGATGGGTTCAGCTGGATCATCACTGCAAGGTTTGGGCTGTTTGGTGCTCTGAGCTCATCTTGTGTTGTCCTCAGGAATACAAACACACAATAAACCTATTAAGAAGTGAAGTGGCAATAAGATTGGCTCTGTTTCTGATACAGATTTCTCCAGAGCTCTGTCTTCTATGAAGTACTATCAGTCCAAGTCCTAATATACCTCAGCACAACTTCTTGCTTGGGAGATGAAATCACAATCTCCTGTGTGAACCAGTATCCATTTTTACTAATCATCTCATTTTAACATTGGAATGGATAGCTCTGAGAAATTCTTGCCTAAAGCAGATTACATGTGGATTTGTTTTTAGTTAAATGCAGTCATTGATACAAGAGGCAAAACCAAAAGGAATTGGTATTTTCTAAAAAGCTCAGATCTGAAAGTGTGTTTGCATCTGAGAGAAGGAGGAAGAGTAATTTCTGTAACCTCATGAGAAGAACAAATAGCCGAACAGTAAGAACAATCCATAGATTTGGAGACTGTCACACAGAAAAATTGGAGTGTGAGGTTTATTGGCAAGTAAAATGTCCCATTTTACTTCACCTTTTTATCAATGTTCACTCTAATTAACTTTGCAAAGGCACATCTGAGCTGCATTCCTACAAGGGGAACATGCCCCTGCAACCAAGAACAGGGAGCAAACAAATACTGTGCCACGATTTCAGCCTCGAGTGTAAGCAGGCACAGGAGGGGACAACACGCCACCAAAGCATGGATGGCACAGCTTCTGAGACTCGTGGTGGCTGCAGCAAGGACAGAAGGCTTGGACACATTTCTAGCAGCTCAGCTGCTTCTTACAGGTCTGGTGCTGAAATTCCGTGCTAAAAATAGTTTGCAGGGGAACTACATGGCAAGTCAATTAGAGCCTGATACCCTCTGCAGGGAATTCTGTCCTGCCTACTTCTGTCTGAATATTTTGCATGAAAAGCAGTGCTTGGTAAAGTAAAATCCTGTTCAGATACGTGAAGCTGGGAATAATTTAACAATTTTCTGCAATTCTTAAGATTTAAGAAAAAAAGCAAAGGCTTCTCATATTCTGTGAAGAAGCATCAGGGTCGAAGAAAATAGTTATACACATGTTTAAAGAAGTGCAGTTTGGGATATGACTGAGTAGTTCAGTGATGGGATAATTTTAAATGTAGTTTGCTGAACCAAATCAGCCTGCTGGGCTTAATTATTAGATCTCCCTCTTAATTTCCAAATAAATTAATTAAAGCATTAAATATCAGATAAGGTTTGAATGGGATAGAGTAGAGTAGAACAGGATTGTGAAGTCCATACAGCCTATTCATATGTGATGCAATGCTCAGTTCTACTCTTTCTTTTTCTCATACCCCAAATATGTCTTTGTTTATTAGACAATCTGCAGCTATGCACTACACTGTTTTTAATGTGTCAGAGTGTATGGCTAGAGTAAACCTTTCTGTCAGGCTGGAAACCCAATTTTACAGGAACCTGAAGGGCTTTACTGGAGAATCAGGACTATGCAGTTGTAATAGTCCAAGTAATTTTCACAACCTGTGACTTTCACAGCTAACAAGTAACTGGACAGGGTGCCAGGGCAGTGCAGTTAGGTTTGTTGAGGAGAGCTTTAAAATACTCATTAGAGCAGTATATTTATGAATGAGGTTTGAAGGTAGTAACAAACTCAAGGTTAAGAACAGTCTGACTTCTCAGAAGAAGGGGACAGAAGCCACTCTGGCTGAGTGCACTACTAGCAAACATTCTGATTTAACAGGGGGTTTTCTTTAGAAAGATAGGCAGGATCCTAAATAAGACTGATTTTGTGAGCAGAAACCAAGTGGCCTTTGGAGAGAGAAAACTCAGGAGAGCACCTTGCCCTGAACTGTTTGCTGTGAAGGTGATGGAGCAGCTGCCGTGTTTTCCCCAGTGGTTTTCCATGTTTTCCTGCAGCTGGAATGTGTTCCCCAGGCAGTGCATGTGCTGCATTGGCCTCAGGTACCCAGCTGCGTCTGCTGACTGCCATCCCTGCCAGGAGACACTGGGGGTCTGCAAGTGTTGATGAGCTGTGTCTCATCGATCTGTGCAAGGGAAAGCCTGGTGTGTCTGTCTGTCCGTAGCAGCAGGAAGCTTAAAATGAAGTTGGAAAGCTCCCACGTGCCTCAAGGAACCATATGAAATGTCATGACTGTGATAATATTTTGAACTTCATACACTGGGTGATTGGTGGCATGTGGGGAAGCGTTACACTAATTCAGGTCATGGCTTTATACTGTGATGGAGTTTTGTTTGGGATTTTTTTCCTGAATACAAATTCTTGAATAATTCTTCTTTTTTCCCAAGGAGAAAACCTAATCTGAAGACAGCATAATGAATCTCCTTTTGTCTCATTATCAAGCGTGGTGTGAAACAACTGGACTGAAAGTAACTGAGTTGCACAGTTATTCCTGTAGTTACTGGAATCATTGTGATGCTACTGACTTTAAAAGAACACATACACACCCAAAGGGAAAATTTAGCACAGATTTAATTAGAGCATTGTTTGGAGGTCAAAATTTGGTTTGAGGGTAAACCTGGATTAAGGTACCTGATACCTTTTCCACATAAATGTAGAGTGATATACCTTGCAAAAGAAAGGGGATTTTTTTTAATTATGAAGAATTTTTTTAATTATTAAGAATTATCCCCCTGGAAAAGCTGACTGTTTTATTAATGTCTATTTCAAAAATAGTCTTTGTTTAAAAATACCTGCTGCATAAAAAAAGAACAACCTTCTGTCCCTGAATTTCTGTAGGGAGCACAACATACTCAAGCAGCTATAAATTAGCATGTACTACTTTGTCACATTTATAATACATGAAAATGTCATTTCACAGGGACAGGCAAAGATGATGAAGGATGGAAAGGTTTTTAGAGTTATTCAAGAGAACTGCTGGGATCCAGAAGTACGGATTAAAGAGATGGACCTGTCAGGTACCTCCCTGTAGGGACTGAAATCATTGTCTCATGTGGAGCAACTGCAGCTTCCCTGTCAGTGCATCTCAAAGAGCTCATAACAGTGGGAAAATTAAAAGCTTTAGCATAATGATTCATTACTTTAAATCTTTTATATTTAGATGCAACATGTTGCCATGACTTCCCTCATTTTCAGTAGCAGTTCATTCCCCACATGGACTCATTGCTTTTGGTAGGATTTTAAGGTAGTAAGGAACTAATTGACATAAGTAAGGATGACTGTTTGTGGACTCCAGCAAAGGCAACGCACATTCCAGGTATGGAAGTAACTCACATAAAGGAGGAAGCCCTTCCATTTTTGTTCCAATTGTTTAAAATATTCTATTTACTCACAGGATTTCTTGTATGTTTGTTTCCTTTTCTAGTATATTTTCTCTGTTTAGGTGTTGCAACCTCATTCTGTGTTTTTGCGAGAGGACTCTGAGCCAAGAGAACTGGTACAATTGCTTTCTCAGGAAGGAGGGTTTTCCTGATTTAGAAGGAAACTTAACCAGATGCCAAATTCTCAAATTTGTTTTCCACCAAGTTGCATATATGACACTAAATCAAGGATGTACCATGGGGGACTGCAGATGAGGGAAGGGATTTACAGTCTGATCAGTTAGTTTTGCTACTTCCCATTAACACTGCAATTCCAAATCACTTCTGTGAGAGAAATATATTACTAAAGACTATTTCTTTTCTTAGACTGACACCTGAATAATTGTTGCATCGGTTTCCCAGAAGACACAACTTGAATATCTTCTCCAACTTTTTATAAGGAATGAACACCTGAATTACTTTCAAGAGCAGATATTTTATAAGTAACATCTTTATGATCATGCTTTCTTTCTCTCAGAGTTTATCACTCTCCACAACTCCCTGAAAGGAGATTGTAGCCAGTTGGGGGTTGGTTTCTTCTCCCAGATAACAAGCAATAGGAGAAGAAATGGCCTCAAGTTGCACCAGGGGAGGTTTATATTGGATATTAGGAAAAAATCTCTTCACCAAAAAGGTTGTCAAGCACTGCCCAGGGCAGTGCTGGAATCACCATCCCTGGAGGGATTTAAAAGAAAGGTAGATGTGGCACCTGGGGACATGGGATAGTGGTGGGTTTGGCAGTGCTGGATTAATGGTTGGACTTGATGATCTCAGAGGTCTCTTCCAACCCAATTGGTTTTGTGATTCTGTGTTAGGAGACACTCCAAGTCATCCTCCTGAAGGAGGTTTACTGCAACAAATAACACAGGTCAGATTGGGAACTCAGGGGCTGTTCATGAGGTGATTCATGTAAACACAATTTAGATAATTTTCAGCTACTTCATTTTCCCCCTGGAAAAGCAGTGTTTCAAACTCCAACCATTAGACATTTCATGGGAATGCCAGAGTGTCTTTGCAAACTCTGAAATATGCTGCCTTATAACAGAATTATAGAATCACGCCTTGACTAGACTGTCATCTTTCTCTGAGTTAGCTCAGGGATTTTGGGGATTACCAAGTCATTCAACTGCAGTGTGGATCACAGATAGCCTTGGGGCATCTCTCCCTTTCAGATATTTCCCTCAACACATAAGGCGAGTTTCCACAAAACAGTTCTGCCCCATATATTTGCTGTAGTCAAAGGCAAAACACTGGAGGAATTTTTCTTTTAATTTCTGCAACAACTCTCCAGAATAGGAAGTGTATCCTAAAACCAACACCACAGTATTTCTCCTCAAACTGAGCAGTGCTTGCTTAGTTAAAATAAATAAATAAATAAGGTAAAAATTCTAAACCTGTGTATTACAGCACCATCTGGTGACTTGTGCCCTAAAACTGTCCCTTTCCATCACAGCACTGCAGATACAGGCACTTGTCAGTTCGGTGGCAGGGGGGAAAAGAAGGCCTTGGTGTTTTGCATTTTTACTGCTCAGCTAATGATAGAGACTATGGGCCACATTTACTCCTTTTGGATTTAGAAAGCTGTAGCAGCTTAGTTTAAAGACCATTTTCTGTAGCACAGGCTGAGAAACTCTGCTCATAAATATTACAATCAGACCTAACATTTAAAAAAAAAAAAGAATACAGTTTTTCACGTAAAAATTTAGTGAAATCCTAATTACTACCTATTGTTTCTTTTGTTGTTTGCTGCTGGTTTTGCTGCTTTCATTCCTGCAACCTGTTATGCTACAAATTTGTGTTTGAACAGAAACAATTTGTTATTGCAAACAACAAAGTTATTTCTGAAAACAGGCAGATTTTCTCCTACTTACAACCTCAGTAGTCCAGACACAGGATCAATGAAACCTAACACAATACAGCTTTGGGGAACGCTGGGGTAAACCTTACATACCAACCATTGACAACACAATGTTGTGTATCTTTGAGCTAATTCACCTATTCATTAAATAGACATGACAAATGTGACCCCAAAGTAAACTTAAGTTACTGTGTTCTGTTGGTTTAACATCACACTCATTTATGTGAGAGCAACATTAAATTGCTGTTTTAATTGATTGTACACATGCATACTAAATACTTTGAAAATCAAAATATTTTATTTCACAAATAATCTAGTATGAGTATGAAAATGTTCTTTTTCTTTCTACTTGCCAAATATGTTCAAATCCTAATAAACTGATAAGCTACACAATTCATTACTATGATCTTTAATTTAAAAAAAAAATCTATCCATGTCACTTAAATAATTATTTTTTTTATCATTGGAGCTTTTACCTTCTGCCTCTCAAGTGAAAATGCGTTCTTAATTTTAACATTTTATCACTAACAAAAAAAAAATAACAAGGAAACACCAATAACTGCTTTTTCTTCCTCAGGAGTCACAGTCCAAGTCCTTTCCACAGTCCCTGTAATGTTCAGCTACTGGGTAGGTTCCTACTGCCATATTTTGTAATTCATACGTAGCAAAAGTTTTAGAATATAAATGCACCTTCTTATAAATTAGGTGAGTGAGATAAATGGGGAATTGTTCTGCTGTGAAAAAGGCCAAAAAGCAGTCCAGGTGCGAGAAGAGCCAGCAGGGCATCCTGTCAGAGCTCCGCTCTGGAGCACACGCAGTGGGAAAGAGTGAGACAACAGCTGGATCTCCTCTGGGGGCCTTCTGGGCACAGCTGGAGGTGCAGAGAAGGAATTCACACAACACGAGTGCGTGGTTAGCAGGTAGACACACGTGTAGAGATTCCATGGAAGGCAGACATCAAACGGTGTTTTTTCATTAAAAACCCCCAAAGATATAAAAGATGTATTTGTGGTCTTGTCCCACTTTCTTTTAAATGTGGCACGGGACTCGTTGACCTCGAATCTTAGAATTGAGCAGCAAATTTAAGTTACTATATTCCCTGCATGGTGATCTTGAATGCTTCATAGAAATAAAAACAGGCTGAGAAGGTACCTCATAGCAAAAGGATGTTCTAAATGCATTCTCAGTTTGACTGTTTAGTGATGAGTGCAGTCAAGATGTGATGTGTAAACAGGTATGTTACATTAAAACCATTGTGTTAAGCCCAGAGAGAAGTAGCACCACCAATCTTCAGAATTTCTTGTTGAGTAACAACTCTTTAAAATTTTACTCTGGTGTCTAAGGGAATATTTGCCATTAAATACATATTGGGGGGAGGGGATGGAGATTGATTGTATGGATATTGCACTTCCCTTATTAGAATTGTGACTGTTGTCTCCTTCTAAATGTTAGAGAAGTTTGCTCAAGTTTTCTCTGCAGAATTCTCATGCTGCAGGATCTCACATTTCTTATTTTTATTTCTTCAGCTCCAGTAATAGGAGAGTAAATATTCATTTCTGTGTTTAAAAATTATATACTGAGGTTTTTGCATGGGGATAAACAGAAACGAGGGACTGGTTTACACACAAGACCAGTCACTTCAGTGCATCAACAACCTGGGCTTTATTACACTCATCCTGAGCAGTAAAGGCAACAGCAGTTGATAAAACATTCAAGACAAGAAGCAGAACTGCACCCAGAGGTTTTAAAGTGAGGCAGAATTTAGTCCCGCAGGTTCCCAGCCATTCAGAACTGTAAAGCAAATTTAGGTTCAAACCCTGTCTCTCAGTTGGTTGCAATGACATTTATCCAACATCCTCCGAAGGAGATAACATTTGAGAACTATATTTTAATGTACTGTTCTGCTTAATACCTTACCAGGCCAAACCTCAGGATACTTTAGATCTAGCCCAGATATTAAACAATGATTTGGCTGCTACAGTGAGAAAGTACCCCAAGAGGTTTGTGGGCCTGGGCACGTTACCCCTGCAGGCTCCAGAGCTGGCCGTGAAGGAGATGCACCGCTGTGTGAATGAGCTCGGGTTTCCCGGAGTGCAGATAGGATCCCACGTCAACCAGTGGGACCTCAATGCCCCAGAGCTCTACGAGGTTTATGCTGTGAGTAACTCCTTCCTTCCTTCCTTCTTTTTGGGGAATTCTGTCTGGAAATGTCTTGGAGCACGTCCAGTCATTGTTTGAGCCTTCTAATCTGCTCAGTGACCAGAGACAACCAGCTTTCATTGTATATGATAATTCATTTTAATGGCAACATAAAACATTCTGAAACATCTTTTATAATAATGAGTAGCAATTCTTTTTATTATGTGAGTTCTTACTGTAGAGTTGCCTTCTTGTTTTGTGAGGGTAAGTGCAGTACCAAATAAAGCATTTCTGCACTGTTTGCATTTGGGTTCAAGGTGCTGTATCCAATCCTATTGAAACAATTGATAAAACTCCCTGAGATCATCAGAGATACCTGAAGAGCCAAAGCACCACAAAGAATTATGGAAATAGGACCAAAGGTTCCAAACAATGTCTTGATTATAGAACAGGTTTTTAGATTGAATTTCTTAAATAGCCTGAGGTCCAGATGAGGATGGTCCTCTGTCTAAATTACAGCTTTAATCGGTGTACATTCTGCATCTGCTTCACAAGTTATTAGAGCTGTCAGCTTGAAATGGAGCCACAGAGTTTATATTTCAGGCTGCTCGATTTATCCAGGAATGCTGCTGGTGCAGCACCTGGGCTGTTTGTTTTTCTGGCCATGTACAGTCAGTTACCAACTCCTGCTCTTGGACGTGCCCACACTCCTGGAATCACAGCGTGGCCGAGGCTGGAGGGGCCTCTGGAGCCCATCTGGTCCAACCCCCTGCTCAGCATTTCCTTACAGCAGAGTCAGTCCCTTCATCATCTCTGGATCCCCCCAGTAACTCCATGTCTGTGGTACTGAAATCCCCCTCTTGTACTGGGATCTCCTTTATACTGTACATTCTTCAGCTTATGGTTCACACATGTAGGAAGTAACCTCTACCCTTTTTAGAAACATCCCTGGATAATACAGATTGGGAAATTAAGCCATATTTGACAATGACCTTTGTCAGTCCACCAAGATGGTGATGGAGTTGCTATTTTTAGTTTACAAATGTAGATGGCAACTACTCCCCACAATCCAAAAGTTGCAGCTTTATTTATGCATGCATGGGTAAATAAACCCACATTTTTTTCAAATGTATGATAATCTCCTTAGCAACAAGAGGAGGTCCAGAAATACATCTGACAAAATGAAGCTGTTAAATCCTGGTTAAACATATGAATGACTCTGATGGCCAGATATTTAAATTTAAGCAAATAGTTACATTACTCAGTCAGAATCAGCATCCATCATTGATCTTCTGTTTTCTTTTCCTAAGATATCAAGAATTTGGGGAAAATCAGTGTACTTGCATGGAGATGGATTCTTGACCAGAACACAGCCATATTTTGAACTCAGGATGGATTAGGAATACTTTTAACTTTTTTAAAGCCAGGCAGGAGGTCAAAGGGAACAAATGTGGTTAAACTCAAAGCAAATCTCTGAAAGCAGCTGGAACAAATTCTGCAAAATCATCCTAAAATGTTTCCATAAAACATTACGAGAATACATCCTCATATGTGTAATGAAACTAAAGGAATATTTGCTTGAACTGAGTTTTGTACATCAGGATGGCTGACAAACAAGGCTGGAAAAGCATTTTCGTACTGCATTGATCTGAGGAACACTTAGCTTCCTGAAAAGATATTATCATCTATATTTCCAATCTGTGGTCACAGAAAGAGCTTTGCAACTGGGTTAGGACTTCAGGATATGGCCCAGAAGGATAAATATAAGCAACTATTGCTTCTAGTTCTTACTTGTGGGCCTATCTTCATTACTAGTACTACTGTTCAGCACAGTTTTGCAGGTAATTTAAAAACATGATTGAGAACTAAGATGCATTTTGGTATAATTAGCCAAGATTTAGGCTTTTTCTTCTTTCTGCAGGCTGCTGAAAAATTGAATTGCTGTCTCTTTGTGCATCCGTGGGACATGCAGCTAGATGGGAGGATGTCCAAATATTGGTTTCCCTGGCTAATAGGTAAGTGTATATTTACTCTGCTTAACCTAAATTTATGAACTTGATTATGCCCAGCAGATTGTTGAAAAGTAAAGCACTAGTACAGAGAAAATTGGGGTTTGTATCAAACTTTTTTTTGTACCAGGTTGTATGATTAAGTCCATTGTGTAAATTCAGCAGTTGTTTGGTTTTAAGCTTGTTTAGTTTGTCTGACTTGTAACTACTTAGAATGACAATTTTCAGACTAGCAACAGAATACAGTATTCTCTTTTGTCTTAAGTACAAAGAGCAGGTGACCAAGGAAAAATGAATTGTCTCAGAAATGAGCTCCTCAAAAATAACAGGAGTAAAGGAAGGAGTAGGCAAAACCAAACATTACTTCCTAGAATTTATTGGTTTATTTCCTAGAAACAGGTTAGTCAGAGAGGAAATAAATGTAACTTTACATCCACTATGGCTGAAAAAAAGTGTACTTTGTAAGGTCTTCGTAGATGTAAGGCATTGTCTAGTTCCTGGGTTTCCCCCACCTGATGGGGGACAGAACATTGAATAACAAGAGGAGGGTTATTCTGCCACCTCAAGATGTTTAGACCTCATGCCACCCTCACTCAGTTTTCACAGTTTTGTTTTCATGGTTTTGCCCTGACTTCAGTCTGAAAAACACACACAATAGACATATCATGTATGTTCTGCAGTATACACTGGAAAATCTTGCTGTCCCAATCACCAGTGCAGTATCTTAAAGCAATAGGAATTAGTCTTAACCAGAGCAGGCTCACCAACACAGATATTAAAAGAGAATAAAAATATTGCATTTTCCTAACAAATTATAAATAGAACATTTTCCTACAAAGGTTTCCAAGGCTTTGCATCTGGGTGTGTGGTGAAACGTCAGTGAATAACCACCTTTAGAGCTGGGTGGGTATTGTTTCCCCCATAGATGAGGGCAACTCAGTTCCTAATTTTAAGATGGATGTCTGAAGTTAGGTGTTTAAATGGCATGGTATTCTGACTCAGTTGGGTGAGCTCAGAAACTGAGGCCTGCTGTAGGAACCCAAACTGCTGCTGTGCTCCTCACGCTGGCCGTCCAGCTTAGCCAGCAGCAAAGAGAGAGAGAGAGGTTATTTCAAAACTGTAGGAACTGGCATCGAGTCAAATCTCTCTTGCAATATCGACCAACACATCTGCCTCCCTTTGCACACAGAAGAAATCCAGAAGCACAGATGAGAAGCTGGCATGATCCAGCCTTGTCTTTGAGCTAGGATAATGGGAATAAAGCCTGTACTTTGTGTTTCAGGACATGCCCAACCTGCCTGTCATCTGTCCTAGTGGTATAGAGTAAAAACTGAACTTAGAATGCAGAAGATCTGAGCTTCCAGCCCTGTGTCTTCTTTTCAGTCAGTTGAAGTCCAGCTCTGTGTCCCTCTAATAAAAACAATGCATAATCTTTGGCAGCTGCCCTCTAACTATTATTTTTGTCAGTAGGCTCAAGGCTAATGGAAGACAGTTAAGACACTTAAAAATCCAATAGGAAATTGAAAAAGTAAAACTCTTACCTGATTGAGCTGTTTTTGTTCTTAGGCATGCCAACAGAAACAACTATGGCCATTTGCTCCATGATAATGGGAGGCATTTTTGAAAAATTTCCTAAGCTGAAAGTCTGTTTTGCACATGGAGGTGAGTGATGTACCCTGTGAAACTCCAGCTCCTCAGCTAAGCTGTTCTTTCTGGTGTCCCTGCTAAGGATCAAAGGTTCAACCACTCGGAGCCTGCCACCAGCTGAGCACTACTGCCCCAGATCTGCCACATCAGTTGCTTGTATCAACACTGTCTAGCCTCTTTCAACCAGGGTTTGAACTGTCACAATGCCCTTTGAGGGAAACCAGGAGGAAAGGGGGACAGGGGATGGTTTCAGGAAAGGGACAAAGAAGCAGCAGGACGAATTTGGGCGTCACAGTAGTGAAGAAGTGAGGAAAAGAGAGAAAGATGTTCGTGAAGGGGAAGGAATAGTACTCATTGCTGGTGCAGAGCACTTTCTAAATAGCTGACAGTAAAACTTGGGGCTCTTGGGTGGCTTTTTTTCCCCCCTCCTACGTTTTCTGCTGCTGTTATTAAAAACTCCTTCCTGCAGGTGGAGCTTTTCCATACACAGTGGGGAGAATCTCCCACGGATTCAACGTGCGCCCTGACCTGTGTGCCATGGATAACAAGGTGGATCCAAGAAAATACCTTGGCTCGTTTTACACAGACTCTCTGGTCCATGACCGTGGTGCACTGAGGCTGCTGACAAGTGTAATAGGAGAGGTGAGTTTTAATGCTTCTACGAGCAGGTGAGGCATTATTGAATTCTCTGTGAAACAGCAGGAGGGGAAGAGAAGAAGAAAGCAAGAAGAAGACATCACCTTCACCCAGTGAAATTATGGCCTTCTGCCATGTTGATAGGTTTTTACCGCACAGAGTTATTGGAATTGTGGTTTTAATCCAAGAAATCATGCCCTGTGAAGCTTAGTTCCCTGAGGCAGGTTCCTTCTGTCCTTGCTCAGAGTGGAGTTGCTTCGTTTGGAGCCTTGTTTTCAAATGGCTTGATTTTCAAATTGCATTTCCACTTGGGAAGTTAGACAGAAAAAAAAAAAAGTTAGTAATAAAGAAAGCTTTTGTGAGGATCCTGGAGAGAACATTAGACATCATGGGTTTGCAAAAATATTTTCATGATTTGTAAAGAAATCTTTGTAGTTTAACAACCTGTTTAAGTCAAGTGCAGCATGAGATAGAAAAATCCAAAACCATTCAAATAATCCCTTCTCATTAGTAAATACTCAGGAAGGGGTGGAAGATGGCATCACTCATGCCAAATTCCAATGGGTCACTACAGGCCAACAAGAGACTTGTATTTGTGTCCTGATCTCTGGACCTCATGGAGTCTCTGCAGCCAGCAGGCAGACACCCACCAGATGTCAAGGACAGATGTGCAAGCTCTGACACTGACTTTCTTGTCTCAACAGCTGCAGTCCTGCTTCCTGTACATCAGTTTCTGGGCTCACATAGTGTGGGGCTTCTCATGGAGAAGGTTTAGCAGAGATACACTGAGTCATTTAATCCCACATCAACCCAGTTCCTCACTTTTTATAGCCAGCATCGTTAGGGATTTTTGTGTTTATTTGTATTCACCTCATCTCAGGGGCAGCGAAGGACTGCGGCACTTTTGCAGCCATACAAAATTCTCAGAAATGTGTGTTTCTGCTCCCTTTAGATGGGACAGGCTCCAACTAACCTGCACCCAAAACTAAGAAGGGATGAACTTAACTGTGCATGACTCACCACAGCTGTGGCTGCATTTTAATATTCATCAGCTCAAAGCCAAGGCAATACGTTCTGGTGCCATGTAGTGGCTGTTCCCCTGGAACCCAAAGCCATGTCTAAGCACATCTCCATGCATGCTGATGCCCTTCCTGCACAGCTCTTAGCTGCCCTCTGGAGAGCTGTCCTATTTCAAACCTTCGGCTCTTAAAGTCAGTGTAACCCCCAAGACTCAGTCACATTGTTTTCAGCCCAGAATTTATAAATCTTGTATGTGTTATCCTGCCAACACACGACTGCACTGAAAGCGCTGAGATATTTGGGGTTTCCTTAAGCATTTGACCCATGGAAGGGTGTTATGTGGGAATATCAACTCTCATTAGAAAAAGAGGCAACTTTTTAACCTTCAGAGTTACAAAGTAAAGTTTGAAAAGGTGATGTGAATGTTCTTTTCAAGGATAAGATGCCTTAGGCTGTGAAAAAGAGAAAGGAAGTTCTCCTGAGTGTTAAAAGCATTTATGTTTGGGTATCTGATGCATAACTTTTCAGCACTGGGGTTCCACCTGGTGTCACATTGCTTGAGCTCAGAATACTCAGAGGAGAATTAAAGAGGACACCAACATTCTGTGGATTATGCTGGGCAAATTTATTGCATTAAGAAACTTAACTTCAGAAGTCTGTTGACAAAATAAACAAGACACCAGAGAGGCTAATGCTGAGTGACTTCTAGATTAGCATATTACAATCCATAGTCTCTGTCTCCTCAAAGAACTGAATTCCAGTTTGAAAGACTAATCACGATTACGGGCCAGAGTTTCTGTGTAGCTTCTCAGGGTGAAAGGTAGAAAAATCAAAGTGTGGTGCAAAGACAGCAGCTTTGCCCCAACAGCAATAGTTTAGAGCAGCCTTGGGCAGCAGAGCTGACTCTGAAGCAGAACTGCTCTGAGACTTGCAGGCTACACAAGTTCAAACAGAACAAAGTGAAATTCGTCAGCAATGGATTAACACGCTGTTGTACTTTCCCTCCTGCTTTGCTCTTGACATCGACAGTTCGGCTGAACAGATTCAGAGCAGAGAAAGAACGTGTGGGTCTCAGCCCAGCTGAGTCACACAGCTGCTGATTTACCAAGGCCTTTCGAACAATGGCAAAGCGTGTCTCCCAAGGTTTTAAAATGGAGAAGAAGAAATAAGCGAGTGAACTTGTGTCCTTGCACTGACAATTTAAAATGCAAGAGCTAGAATCATACCTGTGTAGTATAACTGCATGTAGAACAACAGTATATTTTGGATGAACGTGGTCTAGATTTGGGGAGATTTATCAGAAAAGGAAGTGAAAGAAGGGAGTGCTGAACTCTTACTCCATAAGCCTTTGGATTGCAAAGGGGGAGACCTGAGCTCAAAGTACCACAATAAAGAAAGCAATAGTGCTGTATTATTGATTTTGGCCAGCCCAAGTCTCTCCTGAGGTGATTCCTCGAGGTATATCACCCAAAGGTAAAACAGTCTTCAATTTTTACTGACATAAGAGGACAAACTCATGCTTGATGCCCTTTGAGATTCACTTGAATGAATTTGATTCCATTGCAACCAAATTCTGTTGAGGAGAAGGATCCACTGAGGTTAATCATTAGCCCCATGTCTCTTTCTAAAAGGAGGTGTGCTAATTAAGGAACTGAACTATAAGTCTCCTAGGGAAAATTGACTTTGTTGATATACTTAGGTAACGATAAAATACTCCATCTCTTATGGTAGGAATAGTATTTATCTGCAGAGGCTTCACAGGACTTCTCTGAGACAGGTTGGTGCAGGCAGGGGTTGCAATCCTCATTGGTAAGACAGGCACAAAACTGAAGCTCAAAGAGTATAAATTAATAGCCTAACATCACCAGTAGCACAGGAAGAATGCTGTCTCTAAATTTTTCTTACCAGTTTACAGCTCTTAATTTTACTACTAATGAATAGACCCCATGATTTGCTGTGAAAAAGTTTAAAACAGAGGAAAAGAAAAATATACCTATATATTATTCCAATGAGCGTGTGGGATTTCTTTCCATTTGGGTAGATAGGAGATGTAAACAGGGTTGCAAAAACCTTCCTGCCTTCCTTAGCCTTACCTGGTAAATAGCTGGGCAAATCTTGTGTTTCCCTCTCCTTTGCTTAGAAATCCATTTTCTCATATAAACCTGATATTCTTATTAGTTGGGGTTTTCTGTAGCATACATTTGTTTTTCATATCTGAATAAAATGACTCGGTATTTAATTGAATATTGTAAATAAAAGAATATATTTAGATGTTTAGAAGTATATACTCTATTTTGTTTAATCTACTCCTCAGAAATTGATTTATTAGGCAGAGGGTATACATTCTCCAATCTTAATCTTATAGCAGGTCTTCTATAATAAATTATAACACATCAGTATAGGACAGAACAACAGAACGTGTCTTCTGTTTGGATTTTGGGTAAGTTTGTGCAGGTTCCTCCAGAGACTCTCGAGTGACACCTACTGGGGCTTAACAATAATGTAAAAAAGCAGTTGACAAAACCCAAACATTTAGAAAAATAACTGGATGATGTTTCCTTCACCCTATTTCAGTATCGGTAGCAGAGTTTAAACATTATAGAAAGTGCCCCAAATTAATGAGCTTGACGTCAAATTCATGAGAGATTTTAAAATATATATATTTTAATGAAAACTGTGGTTTTCAAATATTCATGTCTTCAGGAGATGAAGCTTAAAGAAAAACAGACTTTTAATAAAATCAAGGCAGTTGGCAGTATGCACTCTCCAAGGCAGATAAAACAGGGAAATATCACTCTAGGGAGAAAATGAGCCCAAAAAACATGGCCCTGTCAAGGCTGTGCCTTTTCATCTCTGATAGCAGATAGATTTTTATTGAATTTTCTTTTCATGGACTTGCTTTCAGAAACAAATCACGTCATGTCACTCATGTTCTCAGGTAGATGTTCCAAAAGCACATTTAATATCCAGTCCCAGTCAAAGACAATGACATTTAAAAAAAGTTACAGACTTCCAAAAATACATGAAATATTGTAAATGAGATTTAGATTTTGCTATCTGAAGCTGAATAGCAGTTAAATTAAATTAAAATGAATCCTTTTTTAATTTCAGTGTTCTACATTGTATCATGCTTTAAGCAGTGTCACATTGCCATTATTGCCCCTGTTAAAGTATCACATGAGGTAATTTTGGTATTTCTTGTTACACGTGTATGCAGTTTTAAGTTTGTGTCTGTGTGTATGTAGCCAAAAAGTTCAAATTCAGGAATGCAAATCCAAGCATATTCTCTGAGTTTGGTTGGAGAACTTCCTGAGATTCTTAAAGAAAGGTGCCCAGAAGTCTCACATGCATTTTGGACTGCACACAAGAGTGCAAAGCATGCAATGAGTAAGTTGGAAATCAGAGGGAAGGGTTCTGTGTGTCCTTTATTTATTTATGGCAACACTTAACCAAGATTAATCACTGCATTTTAGGCAAGCTACTTGCAGCAGTCGTATGAGCAGTGTAGGAGAACAATAGATGCCTATTTGTTACCTTTCAAAAACAATTAACAAACAACCTGCGACTTTTTCAAACCTGAATTCACCCAACAAACTCTTGAGTCATTGTTTTCAAGCTTTGTTCTTTCCCTAATGGAAGTTATTATCTTCATATTCACTTCCATAATTAATCAGTCCAATATCCACATGTAATTTCCTGTGGTTTATTATAAATTCCAGGCGGCACATGCAACTACTACTGTTTAATGTTACTACAAAATGTCCAACGTTTCTTATTACCAGGACAAAGTTATTTTGGGGACGGATTACCCTTTTCCACTTGGGGAACTGGAGCCTGGAAAATTGATTGAGTCAATGGACGACTTTGACCATAAACTGAAGGTATGAACTTTACATTGGGGTGGTTTTTCCCTCTCTGGTTTGAGATGTGAGATAGAAGACTGAAAAATCAGAGTGGTACACTGATTTCTGCAAAGCCTGGAAGAAGCCCTTTAGTCTTCTTGCAGCAGTTCCAGTAAAAGCATTTGAGTTAAATATGAGTTAAGCACAAACATATCTATGTGTTTTGTTTTTACAGGATAAACTCAAGGCTGGAAATGCTCTGGAATTTTTGGGTCTTAGCAGAAAGCAATTTGAATAATTATGAAGATACTAAACTTTGGAAATAGCCCTGAATCCTTAGGGATGCTTCTATTGGCATGTGCAATTGTACAGGTGAAAAATAAATTTGACAGGAATCTAACAGTCTCCTATTATTTCCAAAACAAACAAAAGCAAGGATACTGGAAATGACTATGCACAGGTATTGCTGTGCATTTGAGGATTTAGACTATCTTTAAACAATTCTGAAATCCCTGCTTTCATAATAAAGGAGAGATCTCACCTTTCGAAGCTGTAATAAGAATCTCTGAATGATAAGCAATGTCATGTTATTAGGAGCCGAGAAAATGATGTACCCATTGCATTTCAGTCTTTGTTATGACCAATAAACAGAATTTGGAAGAATCTTAAAACAGAAAGTAAACAGAACTTTGTTGATGCCCAATGAAAGGCAACATTTGCCCCTACCCACTGCTGGCAAGTGCAGCATGCCACGCTCAGCTCGGCACTGCAAAGGTGTGCACTGACACTTTGTCAGTGTTGTGACAAGATGGAAAAGGTCTCCGTGGGGAACTTTACATTTTAGCTGCCACCTACACCACTGGCAACTTATTCACCAGAAACAATTTGGACAATATGGTTGTAGGTGCAGAAATAACGTATTTTGTGGGGGTAATACTTCATGTGTCACTGTCACTGGCAAAATAAATACTAGTGTTTAGCAACAATATGGTTTAATGTTCTGTTCCTTAAAAATACTTCCTAAAAGTAAGGTTGGATACTTTAAATGTTGAAGTGTTGATGCTCTAACTAGTCTGAGTCCTGACACAGGAATGGAAAGATGGCTTAGTCTATGGAATATTGATTGAAATGGGGTTTCATTATTATCCAGTGAGTGCACAGGCATCCTCCTCCCAAGAGGATTTTATGCTAGTCAGGACAATGCAGATGTGTCTGCATTGTGTCACAGTCTTTGTTCTCATGGGAACCTTTGCCAGCTACGTGTGGTGTCACCATTCTGCTGTTTAGTCCTAGAACGCTCCAGACAAAACAGCATTGGACAGACAGACGTTGGTTTTAGGTCTGGCCATCACTGCCGCCACCTGAACCTGAAGGATGGTGAACACCAGCAGTTCCTGCTCATACCGACCTTTGCTGGACTACAGAGAAGGTTCTGTCCTTCTTTATTCTCAGACCCACCAAAAAAAACAGCAGCGGTTTGTGCAGGTTAATTGCATTTTCCTTGGGTGCAGCTTTGGGCTGGGGCAGAGTTAGTTTCCTTCCTCCAAATATATTCCATAAAAGACTAGTGACCCTCAGAAGCTGAAGTAGCCAGCAAGTCACAGGTTTAGAATATCAGATATTTACATGAGAGGAAAAGAACAGCCAGAAACAGCTCTAACAATATTTACTGTTCTCAGGTTTGCAAGACTTCTGTCGACCTTTTTTATTTAAATATCCACATACAAGCAGTGAGCCACTTAAACGCATGATTTTTTAACCAGATTGTTTTAATTAAATTTCAAAGTAGAAAGGCAACTTCATTCTCCTATAATCTTATTTCCCTTCAGCATATATGACTCTCGCAGATGTTTAAATGGATTTAAGAGGAAAATACATTGTGATTACTCCAATACATTTTAATTGGATTGATTCTTCAACTTTTTATGAATGAAAGAAGTCAAGTTAGTGAGAATGCAATATTACAACTTTGGGGACCAAGGTCTGAAACCCCTCCAACAGCAAGAACAGTGTTTAATTGCCTTAACCTGTGACTGAATGAGTGATTGCAGCACTCCGCATGGCAATTAATTAATGTGCACACCCTGCATAAAACATATTCATTATGCTCTGTCATTATTTAATGATATTCTACCTATTCTCAATGTGTTAAGATTTTTAAGACAGGGATATATATAATCTTCTCTAAATCTTCCTTTTCTTTTGATTAACAAAGCTAATGTAAAATTCTAATGACAGTCAGACAAGGACATTCTTAATTCTCCTCCACTTCTTACTGAAGGAATAAAAAAATGTAAGCTGAACACCCAAACTCCATGAGTTTTATGCAGTGATTTAAACAATGAGGTAAAACATTGTACTTTGATTTTTACAGATGCAAAAATATGAAGGCAAAAATCAGCCCCAAATTACAACAGAAGTCTTTGAGGTTAAATTTCCTCCTCACATGGTAGATCTTAAGAATGATGTACATTTGGGAAGATCAGGCAAGTAATTCATGTCTGTGCTTGCATTATACATCTGTATACTTCATTAGTATTCTGTTGGGCCTGGTTATAAAACTACAACTTGTATAAAATCTGCACTGAAGCTGTAAAAGAACTAGTTGCAATGTAACTTCAGGCGAACAGAAGCACTGCAGAGTGGTGGTGGCACGTGCTAAACAGGACAGGAGCGCTTGGAGCTCCCATCCTGACCCATGATGATCAGAGCTTTAAACAAAGTACCTTTTTGTACTCTTTGGGCTTTGAATCCATAATCTCAAGCTGTTGCTGAAAAACAGTAAATAAATACAGGGTGCCCAGTGAGAACAACCTGCACGCTGCATTGCAGATTTAAAACAGATTGAAAGGGAGCGGCTGGATAGCCTCTGCCGGAGGCAGGAGATTCAGGAGGGAATGAAGAGGGATGCATTTGGTCACCCCACAGCAGTGAGGCAGAAGGTAGGGTGTTTCATTCCAGGGCTTCACCAAGCTGGTTGGGCACCAGGATTCACCTGGGAATGAGGTTGGGACTTAAAAGGTGTATATATACCTGTGCCAGAGATCACTGAAGTGTCAGGCCCTCAGCTGTAACAGGGCAATCCCACCGACAGGTGGGATTTAAAAGGGGTAATTTGGTTTTATCCCACACCCAGCACCACCTGGAGCTCCTCACCCGCCTCTTCAGGGGCTGAGATTCCCTGCTGGTCCCATGGGGCTTGGACAGCCCAGGGATCAGACAGCACAGGGAAGCTGCTCTGGGAACACCCTCACACATTCCATAGTCCCAGCAGCTCCGTGACCCCACTACCCCACAATTCCATTATCCCCTGATTCCGTGCTTCCACTACCCCACTATCTCCTGATTCCATGATCCCAATTCAATGATCCCACTATCCCCTATCCCGTGATTCAATGACCCCCCTATCCCAGTGACCCCACTATCCCCTATACACCATCCCACTATCCCCTATCCCATGATTCAATGACCTCCCTATCCCAGTGACCCCACTATCCCCTATCCCATTACCCCCCATCCCATTACCCCCATCCCCCTATCCCAGTGACCCCACTATCCCC
>VWZF01006076.1:881043-898543 GCA_013396755.1 Sclerurus mexicanus
AGGGGCCCGCCGGGGCCCTTTGTGGGTGGGTGGGCGGCCGCGCCCCGGCCTGCCCGCGGAGCCCTGCGCCCCGGCACGGGCAGCGCCTCCCGAGCCCCGCTTTAATGGGATCTAACAAACTGGGGGGAGGAGGGATAGAGCGAGGCCGAAACCTCGCGCCGCCTGCTGAAATAGTTGAATTGGAACCAAACAAAAGCACTTGAGACGGTGTTTCAGGCGTGTCGCCCACGGGGGAGTTTTCATTCGGTGGAGGAATCTCCACATGGTCTGCGAAGCAGATGGGAAGATCCGTGTTAATGTGGGCTAAGTACGTGTTAATGTCAGTTCAGTTGTGAAGTGTCACGTCCTTAATCCGTTTCCGACGGAGGACACCGCGCTGGGAGCGGGGAGTGATGGGGAAAGCGCCTCGCTTTCAGGTCTTGTAAACAGTTTTCTTGGTGTGTCGTGTTTCCTTAATTTAGTCTTCCAGATCTCAGCTCACGATAAATACCGCAATTGTTTACATGCACAGGTTTTATATGCATCATTCCTTCACGAAATTTAATCGAAATGTAAGTATGATTTTATATGTGGTAATAATATGCCCGTAATTTTATAAGTCTGGCTGAGAAGTGTTACTTGCAGAAGTGTAAAGCTTGGTTTGTTTACAGAAATCGTAGCTTATCAGTGTTTCCGAAGCAGTAATGATACCTCTTTTCAACTTCGAATTACCTTAACTAGTGGCAATTAGATTTTATCTTCTGCCATCGGAATGAAAAGATAGGCACCATCAGCAACCACATTTCAGATGTGTGAAGAATGCATTGAGAGGTTTTTTTGTGTCTGTGCCTGTGTGCTGTAGTGTGAAAGGCTGCTGTGTAGGAACACACGTATTTGTTGATGAAGGCAGTGGAAGTGCTGGCGTGGGGTGTGTGACAATGATAATGTGCTCATGTGTGTATCCATGTGGACTATGTACCCGTTCCTGAAACAGTGTGAATTCATTTAGCTACTCTAGTCTTCAGTGGTGTGATGATAAGGCATATTAGACAAGAAAAATCTTTAAATTTGATAAGAGAATGCCATCTCTCCTGTTTTAACTAATGAACTGAATATGCTCACTCTGGGCGCAGAATGTGTTATAAAGAACAGAATTCCTCAGTAAAAGTACTACCTGTCATTGAGGAATTCTGTAACAGGTATGGAACTTGAGGTACTGACTTGGAAATGTCAGACCTCTTGTTTTTTTATGTTCAGTACTGACTGCAATAGAAAAGTAATAATATAATTTTCTAGGTCTTCTTGAGGGTTTTTGTTTGTTTGTTTTAAGCAAGAACACTAATAGTGATGGTGGTATGTGACTAAATGGTGAGGATGAATGTTCTTAGATCTTTTAATGACAAAATAAACAGATGGAGACTGTCACAGGTGTTAGGCCTAGACCAGAGCAGACCTTGATCTTCCAAGGGGTAGAATCTTGCAAATCTTGCACTGTCTGCAACTGGGGCGGGTACACACTGGGGTACAACCTATAGCTGCTGGTGGAAGAGGAGCTGGTGAGGCATCCAGAGTTTTCTGTGGCTGTGCATGGCTTGTGGACTTGATAAACTGGACAGAGCTGCTTGGAACGGAGAGATGGCTCTGTGTAAAGCTGCTGTATTTATGTATAGACCAACATACCTCTTATATCACCTGCTAGAGTGTGTGTACTGTCATCTGGTAATCTCGGATAGATTTAAGTAGCAAGGAGCTTTAGCTGCTGTGTTTGGTTTTTCACTGGGTACTGGTAAATGACAGTCTCTTGAAACTGGAAACACAGTATTTGGGTGTAATTTTTATATGAAAACTATGCCTTATGTTATGCTTATGCATCTTAAAATTCACAGATAAGCTAGGTGAGGGCTCAATGCCATGGAAACTGCAACTCTTACAGGAAGGGGGGCAAGTGTATTTTTAAATTAATTCTCAGGTGATAGTATTCAAAGTTAAAGGCAAGGGTACTGCAGGTTTTCACTCAGTAATACCGATTCTTGCTGAATTCCTTTTTGTAATTCTTAATGCGTGTAAGGCCAGAGAGTGGCTTTGTGTGTGCGCTGATGGGCAAGTGCATTTTCTTACTCACGTCCCTGGAGGGTAAAGGGAGTGGTCTCAGTGAATGGAGCCACTCTTCAAATACTCCCAAACCATCTGTCGGGTTCTCTGTACAACAACCAAAAGCCAAGGACTGTGATAAATACTTAATAGCGAATCTCCAGAGTGCTCAGCAAGCTAAAAAATGTACGTGTTCACCACTGCAAAAAAGAAGTAACCTGTAGAAATTAATAGTGAGGTACTGGCAGTCTTGGAGCTAAGACCCAGCTGAAATTTTCTACAGTATATGCAGCGTATCTCTAGTATTTCTTTGTTGTGTGCACGTGGTGCTGTTTATACGTGGTAAGAAGGAATCTGAAGGTTGGGGCTAGAAAATTAGATGACCATTAGTCAGAATGCCTTGTGATCTTCTGAGCTGAAAAAATGTAGCCTATGTTTTCTTCTTTTATTACTTGGCTAAAAACATTAATCTACCAATAAGCACTTGTGTACCATGTATAATTGCCTGGTTATACAAATATCCATATATGTCTTATACATATATATGTCACATGCACATAATTGTTAATTAACAGGTCTTCTAGTGGAAGCTCAGTTACTGAAAGGCTGTTGTCTTAATTCTTTTTTTTTTTTCTTCAGTATAAGTTAGTGCTGAACAATTTTACAGGCTTTCAGGAGTGTGAGTCATGTGTGAATAGGGAACAGAATTCCCAACAGTATCTTCGATCTGTAGAGCCACAGGCGTGGCATGTACCAGTTAATGTGTTGCATGTCCTGCTCTAATGACCAAATAGCCCTTTTTTTGTGAAGTTACTGTGGGCGGCAAGTCACTCCTGAGTTGCTGTGCGTTGCCTACAAAGTACAAACGTTTAGGTGCAAAGAAGAAAGTATTGAGGTTTTGAAGTTGCAATCAGAGCAGGTTAAGACCTTACAAGGTTGCTGTGCTCCAGTGATAGGGTGAAAACTTGCTTTACCAATTCTGGTAAGCAGAGTTGAATGGCCTGACTATTAATTTCCCTGGCTGTGCAAATGACAGCAGTTTCTGTGGAACTCCTCAGCACTAGTACAAATTATTTTCCCAATGTTACTGTTGATGAGGGCATAGTAACTTTGGTTTGCTGAGTATAAAGTTGGCCAGTGCTAATATTGGGGTGGGGAGGGACCTTGCTGGCTTTTTATAGGCAGTACCAGCCTGACTGTTATATTTAAAAGTATCTTGAAATTGAAATTCTCCTGCAAATACTGTTCCTGTAGTACTTGGTGTCTGATACTGTTATGTAGCAAATAGTTCTTTTAGAGGCATATTCGTCAGTACACTGTGATTTGAAGAACAGAAAAGGGGGAAAAATCCTTGGTATGCTGGAAATGAGAGGTAAGGCATCCAAATGGTAGCTGTAGTTTTAAAATATAATCCTTGTAAGTGCTATGTAGAATACCAAACAACCAGTTGAAAATACATTTGATGTCAAGGAGTTTTTGTGACATGCAGTGGAACTTAGTGAAGAGCCTAAAGTCGTATGAGGAATTTTTTTCCTTCAAGTGCAAGGTAGGTGAGTTGTGTGGAGGGGATTTTGTGTCCCATCCTTTTGTATTCCCTTCCTCTCATGCCTTGTACAAATCACGGCATTAAGCAGTTGACTTTGCAGTTATGCAAAGTTCTTAAAACTTGCATAATACACTTCAAGCTTTAGCGAGGCTGTTTTGCATACTTCAGTTCTGGTTTTAATCTTGCAATTTAACATATTTGCAGCTTTTCAGCAATGCAAGCTCCTGCTTATAATAAAAAAATCCTTGCAACTCTTTGTGTTCGAACTTGAAAACACTCTCATGGACTGGAGCCACTCAATGTCTTAAACTCAATTGTATCGACTCTAAAAACATCCTAATGTTGGCATTGAAAGGGAGAGGGAAGTCTCAGCAAACTACATGCATGCTGCATATGCATTCTGAGATTTTTCTGCATGCTTTGTTTTTACACTGTATCTTGTGCTTTTTAAGTGAAAAGGGACTTACACCACATTTACATTTAATGAAACTTGCTGTATAATGTTCCTGGATTGTCTTAAGGCTCTTGGGTTTGGGGATTGTTTTCTCTTTCGGTGGGACTTGGTTTCTGAGATACTCAGCGAGTAAAAAATGGGATTTAGTTTCATAAATCCTCTCTGTTCTGAAGATATTTCTCAAAGTCTTAACGACTGTTTTGGGTGCATGGTAGATAAGAACTTTAAATTATTTTGGTTGATGTCAAATTAAGATGTTTGTATGTAGAAAGCATATTGCTTTGTTAAGTATGTCTTTAATTTTGTCTTTTTGTTCTGCTTTGCTTTTTTTTTTGCCTTTTTTGGGAATTGGAAATGAATGAAAGCATTTGAGTAACTTTGCCAGTTATACACTTAGCAGGGTGTGTCATCTTCCCTGAAGACTGCATGTGTGCCAAGTCTGGAATTTTATTAGGATGTCTATTTTCTGAATAAATACCAAGAAAGATAAAACCTACTCAAAACTGGGAGTGAGAACCCTTGTCCTTATCAAGGCAAAGACCTGAAATTCTTTGGCCAGAAGACAACACTTCTTTCTGAAGGAAATAGATAATTGGGCTGTACAAAAATTTCTGATAAGCCAGAGTTACATGACAGTTAATCAGCCTCCAGAACTGTGTTTGAGGTAAGGCCTTGGAGATCAGGAATTGTGTGGAGACTTCTTGGCCAGAAGTGACCCATTTCAATAAATTAGAACATCTCCTGAAGTCAGCCTGATGAAGTTTTGGACCGAAGTATTACTTTGGTGCAGGCAGACGGAGGAATAGTGAGTGAGAATTTGCTGATGATTCAGTTGTGTGGCCGTTGGTGACTTGGCTCAAAGAATGCCTCTGGGAGATGGGAGTGTTTTCAGCCTCGTTGTTGGAAGTGGATTTTTCAGAAAGATAAATTGTGACAATTGCACATATGCATAACTATACCCGCAGACTGTGTAGGAAGAGACCTGGGCTTTTCTGGATGAAACAGCTCCACGTGAGAGCGCCTTGCCTGGGTTGTTGCATTACTGGGCTGCAGCACAGTCTGTCTGCTCTGTAAAATATCTTTCCATGATGTGTGTGGTGGGTTATACATGTGTGTGCTGTCTACATCTTAGGCATTTTCAGGCTCTTCAGAGCTGTTGATACTCTCACCTTCTGAACTCCAGGTCTTTCCATCATATTCACTGTTTAGAAGTTTTATCTCCCAGCATGAGACATATTCCAAGAAGGATGTCCCTAGCAAAGGGAATCCTTTCCAGAATTTCAAGTCATTCCTTCAAGCAGCGGGGATTGGAACTTCTAAAGAGTCATCAGAAGTCTTAAATGACAGTGCAAATATGACCTTGTTCAGCAACACCTCACTTCAGGTTTTTATTTCATTCATTCATAAGGCTCAAGTTACAAGCTTCTTAAAAAGAAAGCATGGTGGTTTTTTTTGTCCCCTGTAGAATTTGCTCCCTGTGACTTGTTTTGGGGGGTTTGGGTTTTCTAGAATGCTAGATTTCTTGGGGCACACTTCTACTCATCAAAGGTATTGCCTTCCCAGGGTGTCAGTTTTCAAGTCTGCCAACTTTAAAGATTTTCGTAGGATCCAAGCAGACATTTCAAAGTGATTTAAAGATGCAAAAAGTACTCCTGCAATACATTTGAAAGGTTCTAAAATTTAATTCCTTAAATGCTCAATTCTAGTCCGTTTGTCACAGTTTTCCATATATTGCAAATGCTTCATTTTGTCATAACAAAGGGCTGCTTGCTGATAAAAAGAAGGCAAAGCTGACTTTGGGGGTGGATACCTCCTATTCAGTCCATTTCTATTTGGGCATTGAATGAGAAATCCAATACCTGCACTGCTTCCACCATGCATTAATTAAATGCTCAGCAAGCAGCTGCTTCAATCTCTGAATAAATGCTTTGTACTGGCTTAATTTTAACCATTTTATCAGCTCACGTCTAGATGATTTCTGCTGCCATTTTAGTTCCTATTTAACATGGGCAACTTTTGCATACAAAGAGGACATAATCCTTCAGTGTTAGGTGGTTTGCTGTGTCGTGTGTGTACACACATCAGTCATTCTTGCTGACAACAGGCATCCAAACTCTACTTCATGTCTAACTCCTGGGTGAGACTGAACTGCTAGTGGGAGCTTTGCTGCCAGCTTCTGACACCTAGAGTTTTATATCGCATTCCATTTTTAAATGTAATGCATAGTCTTTACCAGCGCTGGATATAACTGATGTTTTATGAATCCTTGTGCTTTGTTCTCCAGATACTGCTGGGTATATAGTAAAGTTTCTAAGAAAATATATATATATAAAGTTTCTTTTACTTACACAGCCTGTGTTTGTATAACAAGCTGTTTTTATTAAAGGTCTGTGCAAAGTTTCTTACTCTTTAGGAGAATCCAGTGCTAGCAGAACTTGTCATCAGCTATTTTGACTTTTACTGAAGAGATGGTGCAATGACTCTTTGCAAGGAATTGGATGGACTTTCCCACGAATTATATTTAACTTGAAACAGCCTGTTCTAGTGTGACTAACTCTTCTGGACCAAATTACTTTTTTTATGTTGAACTAGAATTAGTTTGACCTCAGAATTCTTACTCAGAAATGTAATTTAGCATTATGCTACTCCTTCCCTGTGCTGCTGGGAGGATTACATCAGTTATAAAATAAAACATGACTAGTTTTATTTTTGTTGCCTTGCATGACTTCAAAACCGGGAAAAAAGCGCCATAGATCCAACTTCTTAAACTTTTCTATTTATTAATTTAGACTGTCCATAAAAATTCAAGTCCTGCTTGTAAAAAGTTAAAAAAATACACTTGTGTTTTTCTTCTTCAGATAATGTCTCCTACGGCATTGTTTTTGGCTGCAAAAGTGGAAGAACAGCCACGGAAACTTGAACATGTTATTAAAGTAGCAAATGCCTGTCTTCATCCTCAGGAGCCACAGCTGGACACAAAGAGTGATGTAGGTGGAAGTCATGATTTTAAAGATGATCAGATGACTCTTCTGGTCTGTTACGTTGTCTTACTGGATTACTGCTGTCTGCAGTCTAGGAAAAAGCCTTTTGTTTTTAACTCTTGTGTTACTCAATGCATCTTATTAAAGACTCGTGTTTGTTGTGCAACTTGAAATTGCATAGTTGTCAGTGCTGTACGTTGGTCTTCCTTTCTTTTGCCAGAGTCTGTACAGCTCCCACTTGCTTTATAGTTCACGTTTGCTTCCCTGAGCCACAAGCCAACTGAGCGTCCCCAGCTGTTTTTCTAAAGTACTTGTAAAATGAATAACCAGCCCAGAGATATTTGAGTTGATTTGCACTGGCAAGTCTTTGCAATTCTTAGAGCGTTCTGAATTGTCAGTTCTAACTGGCCTGGGTGCTGGTCTTGTGTTGCCAGCAGTGGTGCTCCAACAGGCAGCATGTGATTGAAATTCTGAGAGGAGGGACTGCTGCTGCTTCACCTGTGTGCTTGTTTGTTTCAGGCTTACCTTCAACAAGCCCAAGAGCTGGTTATACTTGAAACAATAATGCTTCAAACTTTAGGTATGTCTTTCCAAATATTTCCTGTGCAGCCAACTTACCATGAAGAAGTAATGGGACCCGAGTAACTGGAGTTCTGATGTGCTGTGAATACACTGGAATTCTACTGTTTTCATGTATAACCTCTGACCTGTGAATGTAGTTTTGTATTAGCAGTTCACTTTGGAGTAAAAAGGTACTACTGTGCTTAGGCAGTAGATGTTTCTTAGAGTTTGAGTTAGAAATGTGTGGGCTTCCAAACAGACTTTACTCCAAAACTGGGATTACATTGATATTTCTTCATGGATGATAGCATGTTTTACAGGGTTAGCTGTGTGTGTGTCCTGGAACAGTTGGAAAGAGCTTTCTACCGAGTGCTCTTCCCCGTCCTGCCTTTCAATAGAAGAACATCATGTGATTGAGCCTCTGAACATCACAAGTTGTAGTGCAACCATTGAATGGATTTGATGATTCCCAAATTTGAAATGGAATGTTGTGATAAAAAATACTTCTGCCTCTAAAATGCCATAGAGACAATTACAGCTAGCAGGCCTGAGAACACAGAATTGCTCAGATATTCTTAAGTACGACTTTGAGTATGTTGTTCAAAAAAAAATTAGTTCACAGTAGTGACCTAATGCGTAAAATAGTGTCATAAACAAAGGTTTTTTAAGTCACTGACCTACAAATTGACTTAATTTGTAATTCCATAGATGCAAATTGTTTCCAGTCCTAGAGATCAATGAATAATGTGCATGTACATGTATTTCAATGTGTCTGCAGTACAGTTTTTACTGACTTCAGATATGTTAAACCTTAAAAATCCAGTAATTTCCCGGGTTATATATGTATACAGGCATTGAGATTACTGAGGAGATACTTTCCTAATTGATCACGAAGTAGCTATACTGTCTGCCCTTCAAAAGTATGAAAAGGTGCAGAATAAAAGGCAATTAAATCCTGCTATTTGTTCTGCAGTGCAGAGGTTTAGTGAGTACTTTAGGTTGGTGGGGAATCATAAGGGGTTTGGTTTTTTTATTGTACAGATGCAAATGTATAATTCTAAAATGTATTTGTAACTCTTCAGGTTTTGAGATTACCATTGAACATCCACACACAGATGTTGTGAAATGTACACAATTAGTGAGAGGTCAGTGACTTTTAACCACTTCTGTAAGTCCTTTTTACCTTTCTAGTAAAATTTGAAAGTAATTTGTGTAATATGGTCTTCACCAACTGTTATCCAAAGAGTATGTTTAAAGCTAGTTATTAAAAGCTTGATCTTACCCTTTAGAGATTGATAAAGAGTCCAGTCCTCTATTCTCCATAACTTTTTTTGTTTTCTTATTAGCTTTGATTTCAGTATTACCTGGTCCACGTTCTTGAATGACAGAAGCAGTGAGTAGCTGCGAAGTGATTGCCCACTGAAGCAGTTCTACCAAGTGAAGTCTAGGCTGCCCCTTGGTCAATGACTAGTGCCAGGTGTTTTTGTCTTAGCAAATCTCTTTAGGTAATGAACTGAGGGACAAAGAGAGGGCATAACAAGTCTGCTGTCAATGTAAATAAAGATGTGACTAATTGTTTTTCAGGAGCCAGGTGTACTTACTTGCTTTGAGTGGTATCACAAAGCCCCAAACTTTTGTTAAACGTAGCCTCTGACTTGTATGCAGCTCATTAATGTGACTGGCTAGAAACCTGTTTTATTCTTTAATATTTTTTGTGGCATTTTGGCATACCTTTAATTCTTAAATCAGTTTCCTTTGGAGCTTTAAAAATAAGATTTTAAAAAAATCCTCTAAGATGGAGGATGAAGAAAATCAGGAATCAGTTGTAAAAACACCTAAAATAAGCTTTTCACTTTAATTATGTTCCTTAAGTAAAAAGTATTTGGAAATGCTTAGACCGTGGCTGTTAGATTTTAGTCATTGGCTGGTTTTGCAGTGAAAAATGCAAAGTGCTTCAAAGCTTTTGGTGTTTTTTCTTCCCTCTATAAAATATACAAAAGTTAGGTACAGCTTCATTGTGTTAACTAGTCTTGTTTTGTAGTAACTCTGGAATTACTGGTGTTCTTTGAAGGAAGAGTCTCTCTTATTTTCAAGTAGCTTACTGGCGCAGTGTCTTCAGAGCCTGAGCAGGGCTGGTGCTGTAACTTGTTTGCATATAAAGCAGCTTTATTGCTGTTCTTGCTGTAAGATAATGAGTCTCTGCTTTCTGTCCAGATGTGGTTGTTGTGACTGCGTGCATGAGTATAATTACACCTGAAGTCTCAGTATTCTGCATCAGCAGCTCTGTAGGGTTTGCTTTGGGTTTTCTTAGCTGTTGGTCAGTGTAAAGGTGAGCACATTGCACTGTTTTGGGGGAGCCCCTGCACTTGTGTTCAGTATTTGGGCTGTGGGGAGGGGTGGAGGCAATGTTTGGGATTTCCTTGGGATTTCCACATTAGTGAGTGTCTTTGGCTGGAGCCTGCAAGAAGGAAGGCGCACTGCTAACCAAGGGTAGATACCACTCTGACACTCCAGCCCTTCCCTTTGTGTTTGGTGTACTGATTTTCTTATACTGACAAAATTCATACTTTGAGGGTACTGCTGATTTTTTAATTTGACATTTTAAAGCTAGTACTTAATGTCAGCAGACTTGAAAAAAATACTTAGAATTCTAAAAGTATGTCAGGTCTTGAAATTGGAACACATCAGTGAGGGTTGAAAGTCCATGCACCACACCTCAAGGGGTGGTGCAAAGTGAATGTGTGTGATGCTTGAAAACCCAGTCACTGAAGTAGCTGTGCTCCTTATGTGTGTATGCAAGTGGAATCCTTGGCAGCATATGCTCCTCCTAGGAATGGTGTACGCTGTGAACACAAGATTAGAGTACCTAATAAAAAGGAAACAAATTAATAAATTACTTTGAAACATCAAGCATGAAATCTGTAGTCGAGGAGAGAATAATTGCCGTGGAACATTGGTCTTATGTATTGAGAGAACAGAGACAGGCTTGTGGGCACAGTGGCATATCCTCAGAGACACAGTGGTATGAGTTTAGTTCTCTGTCCCTGGACATTTATTTATTGGACAGTGTGGTTTTTAATCAATAGATGTAACACTCAGGTGTTTAAGTCCTGAAGCTTTCAAAGTGTACCTAAGACTTGGCCAGTGTTAAACCTTTAGTGCTAAAGGCATTGACTGAGAAGGTAAAGAAACCCAAGATTACTTCATCCAGTTCTGGTAACGTCATCTTGGACAAAAAGCACCTTTCAGAAGGCAGAGATGCCTTTTTTATTTAAAGTGATTAACTTGTCCAAGACCATTGTGATTAAAACCTCCAACTGCTTTGGGAGAGAAGGAAGGGAGGATTGTAATGTGGCCAAGTACCAACAAAGAGGCAACCAAGCTAGCTGAGGTGTGGAAGTGTTCTTGAGGACTTGGCTTAGCATGTGTGCACTGCATTGCCATGTGGTGAGAAGGTGCCCTTTTGCTGGCTAAACTGCAGTGCCTGAGAGGGTGGCTGGTTTTCTATGTCACTTTCCGTTGTCTGGCATCCAGGGTAATGTGCTTTATGCTGTCACTGTTACTGTAGTAACCTGTAAGCTACCCCCTTCTAAAAACAAAGTGCAAAAATTACAAATAAGCCCCAGGTTCTGTTGATGATGCTCACAGGGTTCAGCCAAGTCCTCTGTCAGAAGGCTGTCTAGTCTCGTAGTGGCACACCAGAATCAATTGCTGGAAGCTGAAGATGATGTAGTAAGTGGGAATTGGTGCAGATAAACATATTGGCTTCAACATACAACTAAAGAAAAAGTTGAATTCTTCTTCTCTAAGACTGAGAGCCTCTTTGAAGGCATTATTAGACACCATGGGTCGTTGTAGGTAAGGGGTGACTGGATGGATACATAATGACTCATGATGTTCAGGCGTATGGTATCTGATTATTCCTTCTGGTGTTCAGAGACTTGTGGGTTAATGGAATTGTTCCATCTTTGCAGTTTGGTCACTGTAGCAGACCAGGAAAGTGGTGTGGGCTTAGTCTTTTTTCTGCACCATTCTTCCTCAGTGTCAAGAGACTGAGAAGAGGAGACAGAACCATCATTCCTTAGGATCCCACAGGTCCTCTAAGGAATCTGAAGGCAGTGGATGTGTGAGGGCCTGTCAGCAAGCTTCAGTGCCCATTCCAAGAAGGCTCCAGTACTGAAGAGAAGAGGAAAAAAACCCACTAAAACACCAAAACCAGTTCTATTGTTAAACTCCCTTGCTGGCATGTTGAATGATCAGCAGTGAAACTGCCCTAGTGCCGAGACCATGACATGGTCCTCTTAAGCTCTGGTGCAGAATCAGTCTGTTCTCAGCCTGCTTCTGGTGAAACTTGAAGGGGAGCAATCTGTATCCTCATCTCCATCTTGGGAAGTCTTCAGTCATTCCTTTCTCTGTGTTGGAACACAACCTTTTGGAACTGAAGATGGGATCTCAAGGATTTCTAGGATTGTTCTCGCTGCTCTGCAGGTTATCAGGTACCTTGAACACCCATGATCCTTACTAATCTTTTGTGGAAATTGCACTGTCAAATCACTTCAAACATACCATAGTATCTGTGTGCACAGGTGCCATTGGTTAAGCCAGGCTGAGAAAGACAAGGTCAGCAGAAGAGGAGGTGAAAATGCATCAGAGGGTATTCCCATGAGGAAAATTTGAATCTTAGCGTGTGTACTAAGTGGTGTGGAAAGATCTGAAACACCAGCAGCACTCCAGGACTGCTACAGGTGGCCTTCACATTCTGAACTTTGACCCCAGGCTTTTACAGGCCTGATCCCAAGGTTTACATACTTTCAAGAAGGTAAAGCCACCAGGACTGCTCAGGCCTGAATGCCTACACCATGGCCTCCTCCAGCCCTTTCCACATGCAGCAGGCATCCCCCAGCAGACCTCTGTTCAGAGCCTGTGGCTCTTTTCCTTTTGCCACAAGGACTTCAGCAAGCTTCTCTCTCCTGATGCTGCCTGGCTTATCTGCAGTCTCCTCCTTCCAGGGAATGCTCCCAAATGTTGGCAGGGTCCAGGTATAGCCACGTACCACCCTCCTGAGGGGCACTTGGCAGTCACATTTTCATGAGTATCCCAAGATCCAAGATAAGCTGTGTTGAAGAAAAGACTCAGATATCTTGGAATTGCAACCGGTTGGATTGCGTGGCTATGCCCAGTAAAACGCATTTTGGGTTCCAGTTGGCAGTTTCTTGGAGACGGCCTTTTGGAAGCTGTATGGGACAGGAAGTCCTGTTTCAAAATACCGATTCCTGCTTTAGTGATCCCCTGCCTTATGGTTGCTTCTGCAGCAGTGAGACAGGATGGATGTTTCAAAGCCCTCTTAGATGCTGAAATCTCCAACTGGTCAGTAATGGCTGGTGTCGTAGCCATCGGTCCTGCGGCTTGTGAGTTGTAAGAGCAGCTCTGCTGGCTTGTCCTAGCCTCTGCTTCAAGAGGATTTGAATTTGGAGATGCACTTTTCACTACTGTAATGGAAATAAAACACCAAAATACGGGAGCCAAAGTTCATTAGCTTTAATTTCTGTGATGGATCCTGCTAAACCAAAGCTGTCCCAAATAGAAGAGTTTGGGACGGATGTTTCCAGTTGTGCCTTGTGTTACCAAGGGCTTTAGCTGGGAGCTGAAATTTCACGCTGCTTTTGGCAATGAATATGATTTAGTTGTAAATAAGTTGAAACAGTATCACACTACTTGTAGTATAGGTAAGGTATTTAGCACGTTAAGTTTTGACTGAGGCCAAAATGTGTTTCAAGATGTGATTCTTTTCTTCCAGGTATATGTTTTGATTTACTCAACTTCCAAGCCGATGTTAAGTAGAAGTTTTCTGGCATCTGCTTTTGTTCCGTATTCAAAAGGGACATTTCAGTGAGAATAGAGATGCTTCTTGGTCCTGGTCCCTTTATTCAAACGTGTCACTTTACAGAGTATATAAAACATTGAAGATCTTTTAGACATTGCTTTGATGAAAAATGAAGAGCAAGACATGAATTTGAGTCTCATTCAACCATTGTGTGTGTGCATTTGTTTTCTTATGACAGTCTCATTTCACCTTTTTTTAATAATTCCATTTTACGTTTCTTTAGATGGGAGGGAAAGAAAGAGGTTGAACTCTGGTTATGCAATTACCATTATAGTTTGCAAACTAAATATTATAGTGTAACACATTGTCAGTTCACCTTCTGATTATTATGGATTAGTAGAATTTGTGTGTGGGAACTGATCCTGTTACCTTGCTACTTCCACATTCTTCTGGGATTATGGCACTGCGGGGTCAAATCTCATCTATACTCTCTGGCAATCATTAGAAGTTGAGTTAAATCACATTTTATTATGCTTTTTAAAAATTAAATTTAAAAGCCACTGTAGTATTTCTCAGACTTTATGGAAATATTATTATTAAAATAAAAGCTTAACAATGTTCCCTTTGACATAAAATTCAACAATACGCTCTCTGCAGGTAGCACTGATTTCAAGTGATAGTGTCAAAGTAAGAGTTGAATGAAGGCTGCATTCAATCTGCGGTTAAAATCCTTGTGCCCAGCTATCCCATTAATGCATGTTACAGTAAGTTCTCTTGCCTGAGTGAGGAGTTGGGGTGTCGCTGCAGGGGTCAGCACTACACGGCTGTAACAGCCTGACTCAGTAGCTTTTCATTTCTGGCATGTTGCAGTCCTGTGTTTTGGTTTGTTTTTTTCCTGACTAACTGAAATGAACTTGGTTGTTTTCTATCAAAGCTTTGCCATAGGTTTAACAAATGTGGAGCAAAAATTTACGAGCACAGTGCTCTTAATTATAAGGAGCAGAAAACTGATTTTTTTCCTTTTTTCACCCTCTAGCTTGTGGTGTTGTAGGGCTTTGGGAGATGCACGGCTGTTTTGGGGGAGGGGGCGGTGGGAGGGGTGTCCTGCTGTGCTCCTCTAGAGAGCAAACAGGCACTGTGCTGTGAATTGGCTGTGGCTGCTGCTGTGCTGCAGCCCAGGCTAGGGCAGGGATCACCTCCAGGAGAGGGGCAGGAAGCAGCGCTTCCCAGAGGAGACAGTGCTCCCCATTCGGTGTTGGAGCGGGGATCAGCACAGGGAGACTGTTCTCTGGGTTCTACAGAGGGAGGGGCAGTGAGTGGAGTCGCTGGTCCAGCGCCAGTACTGAGTGTAAGGGCCTCTTCTGTGTCTCAGAAAACATTTTAAAGGCTAGTTAGCTAAATTCAGATCAGTTCTGTAGAAATACCCAGCAGTGATTTTGGAAGGTGAAACTGCTTTAATTTTGGAATGAACCCGAGGAGTTAGTGCAGATCTTTAATCTCTCTGTTTTTCTTTTCTTACAGCAAGCAAGGATTTGGCACAGACATCCTATTTCATGGCTACCAACAGGTTGTTATCCTGAACCTCTTTGTTGCACTGTTGTAGCACACTATAGCTTCCTTTACTGCAGGGCCCCCTCCATGTGTCTTACCCTTGTTGCAGCGGGAGACTGGGCCATCTCCAGTGGTGGTTCCTTCCCGCCTGCAGTGCGGTGTATTGGACAAGGGCCTCGTGGCACAAAGGGGTTAAATGCACAATGAGAAGTGTAGTGCTGCTTTCTGATGACATTTTCTCGATTGTGAGTGCATAAGTCTAAAATTGGTAGCCTGAATAGCAGCTAAAGATTACAAAGAGATAAACTTAACCTAGAAATCCGAGCATCTTGGTAAGTACAAAACTATTTTTAGTTTACACTTGTAGTTAATGGCAGTTTTCTCTTAAAGTTAAATATATTGATCCAGTCTTAACTTATAAAATTGTAGTGGGCCTAAGTTCTTTTCAGCTAGCTGATTTTTCTTTTTAGATAGACTAGTAAAAGCCCAACGTTCTTCCTTTTAGAAACAGCTTTTTAGTCTTAATATATAGTTTTAAAACCTAAGTATTTAGATAAATGTAATGTTCTAGGATTTCAGATGGGTATTTTGTATACATAGCCTCTCATAGAAAGAATTAGAGAGCAGACTTTAGTCTTGATTTCTTGATTACTTCAATTTACTTCCTGCAAAACAACTTCAAGCTTTATTTAAGAGGATTACATTCTGTGTACATAGTTTTTAAGCAATATCTGCTGGTTATCAGAACTGTACACAATAAGTAAATCAGTCCTGGTGGTTCCTTGATGGGCAAGATTCTGTACTTAAGCAGCTGTTAAGTTGTGCTAAAGCAGTGAAACTGAGCCAGCTGGAAGCTGAAGACAAGTTCACAGATGTCACAAAGCCAGGCCTGTGAAAGCAAAGCCCACAAGTAACTCACCTGGCTTCTGTTGAACTGCTGGGGTCCTTCTGGTTGTCTCATTCGGAGGCTGCATAGTCAGCTGTGTGCTTTTTACTGCAGAGTTTTAATTGACCATATTATACTTCCTTCTTTTTAGTACTGAAGTACAGTCGAATAGCTGTTTATTTATTGTTCATCAGACTTTTGTAGCAAAAGCAAATTAAACTTTTCTACCAGATAAATGCCCCTTGTTTTCTTAGGGCAGTAAGAACTTAGTGTGAACTTATTCAGCAAAATGTTTAACTGCTGTTGCTTGATGAGTTACCTCGTTCTGTGTGTTAATGGTTGATTTGTTTGGGTTTTCTGTTTTACATGTTTCATTTCCTTTGGTTCCTCATTACGAAATTTGTGCAACAGTCTTCACCTTACTACATTCTGTCTTCAGTACAAGCCTACAGTGATAGCATGTGTGTGCATTCACTTGGCCTGCAAGTGGTCCAACTGGGAGATTCCAGTATCGACCGATGGGAAACACTGGTGGGAATATGTAGATCCTTCAGTCACTCTAGAACTACTGGATGGTAAGTAATGCTGCCTTTCACATCTTGAAATTCAAGGGTTATTAATGTAAGGATGGGAGTTCAGTGTACAGTAAGAGCTTTAAGCCTAAATTAAGCCTCACTGACTTAATGTACCGTTATCTGCAGGTGAGAGAAAGGGATAGGAGAGGGATAAAGTCAGAAGACAAACTTGGGTCTAAGCCCTTTAGTTTGAAGGGGCATCCACATTCCTTTTGTAGGTGCAGGTTAGAACATCCATGTTCCTTTTGTAGGTGGAGGTTAGAATCTTGGCTTTAAGGGCTTTTCAGAACCCAGGAGGATGGAAATCTAGCAGTGCAAATTCCTGCGGTCCTGGTGCCACGCTGGCCCAGAACAGTCATTTCAGTCACAGTGTTGATAAGGCCATACATAAAACTGCTGTGTTTATGAAGGCAGTTCTGCATTAACAATTTGGCTTAGCCTGTGAGATCTCCAAGTCCTGTACAATAGTTTTTCTTGTTAAATGGTCTTTCCCAAAGAAACCAAACACCTAAAACTCCATGTACCTAGAAGTTTACTGTGTTTGAAACAGTACTTATTTCGGTGCAGTCTGGATTTAAGGCCCACACATGCTGCTGTACTGGGAGTGGAGCTCCTGGGGCTTTGTTAATCCTAGAGTGAAACGTGCAGTTTGGAGTAGGGGTGGGGGTCTCCAGGGTTCCTGTGGCCCAGCATGGCTCCCCGTGGCCTGCTGCTTTCCTCTGCGGAACTTTTCTTTCTTAATGGCAATTTTGGGGTTTTTTTGAAAGTGAGAAATTGAGGAGATATCATGTGAAGCACAGAACTGGAGTGAGCTTCAAAGTGCAGGTTCAAATGTCTCTGTCTTAATGGGCTTCTTTAAAGTGTGCCTGGTTCCAAGTGCCACCCTGCTTCCTTCCCACCTGGCTGTGGGTTTGTGGGTTTGGTAAGTATGCGTTGTTTGGACTTGATGATCTTGGAGGTCTCTTCCAACCCAGTGGATTCAGTGTTTGAATTTATAAAATCCCGGGGGGGAATGCTGTGAGCTCATTGGAACATGGCTCTATTCTTCAAGC
>VWZF01006076.1:903543-919193 GCA_013396755.1 Sclerurus mexicanus
GCTTTTCAATGTAATTGTAAATAGGTGAAACTGTATGTGTCATTGTGTCTGGAACTGAATTCCATGTGGTGATTCATGGGGCTGAGAGGGAGGGAGAGGAAATGCAACCAGGTGCCACTGGCTTGCCCTGACTGAAAGCCACTGTAAATTAGTGGCTGTTTGAATGGCAGCCTGGCTGAGGGTTGGGAATGAATGAATGAATGAAAACCCACGGGATTGGCATCAGCCTCACACAGGAATGACTGAAAAAATGCAATAAAAGGCTCATAGTCAACACTATTACTTTGTTCATGACTTATTGCAGATTTTTTGTTATAAATTTGAGTACAAGAAGTATGTAATTTGTAAAATGATGCTGTAGTGGAGACCTTACTACGACACTATTAAAAATCTTCCCTGTTTGTGAGATAAGAGGTTTGTAGAATAGTGAGATTCTTTTCTATGTTGAATCTTGATCTGTTCCTGATGGTGGGAATGCTGGAGTGCTGTATCTCACTGTGAGCTGGTTCTTGGCTATTTGCATAACATGGCAGTTCTGTACACGCTTTTGGCTAACTGTAAATATAAATGTTTCATAATAGCTTAGCTGGATTTTTGAGGTACAGCCATTTGTGTGAGATTAGAAAAAACTTTATTTCTAAGAACTTGTAAAAAAAAAGTATTTTCAATAAAATTCCCTACCTCACCTCTATTGTGCAGAAATTATCCCATTTTCCTATGTTCGATCTTTCCAACTTCCTTTGGAAACATGAAGATCCCCTTTCTGTTATTGGCTAGACATTGCTAGTTTTCCTCAAATCAGTCCAAGAATAGAATGCCTGAAGGTCTGACGCCTCATTTATTTCCTTTGCTCCCCTTACCTTGTGGTGATCAGGTATTTGGTACCCAAAAAGCAAGTTCTAGAAACATGATGCCATCTCCAGCTGCTCCCTCCGTGTGCCCTGGGGGCACAGCCCGGCCCCTGCAGTTGTATTTGGTAGGGGCTGGCCAGGCTTGGGGGGGTTATTATTCTTAGCAGTGAGGGAATGGGTGACAGTGGTGCACCAAGCATCTTTCCAAGACCTGAGGGAAGGGTTCCCAGTCCTTGTTTTGCAGGGAAGGGAACTGAACAAACACTTTGTTTGCTTTCTTTAGTTGGCATGTAAATGCACGTTCACGTAATTGGTTCTAAAAATAAATCTCTTCAAAGACTTGGAAGTTACACCAGACTGAACTAGCTAATTAATTCCTCCTTTCTCTGAAATGCGTAACTCCTTACACCTTAAAAAAATAGGTAATTAGGGCCAGAAGTGTTCTCTCCAGTGGCTGCTGGGAATGACTATTTCTCTGGCTTCTGACATGGATACAGCACACCCAGTTTTTAACCTTAAAACTTCCAGTACTTGGGTTTGATTTCTGTATATTCCTGCACTTATAATGGCAGCATTTTTCTTGCCATAATTCAGAGATTATATTCTTTGACGACACCTGTAAAGTTTCTGAGGCTGTCCCATGGTGCAGGTCCCTGCGAGAAGGGAAAAGGTGGGAGAGAAGGTAGTGGGCTGGGGGTCCTTCCTTAGGAAAACTCTTGTTCTTTTTTGCTCACGTGAAAGAACCAGAGATTTGACAGCAGGGGTGGAGAAATTACCTCAGTTCTTGCCAAGCTTTCTGAAAAAGCAGTAATTTTGAACCCAAATAATCTCGGGAGACTCTGGGTTTTCTGGGCTGTGTCTGCTTCCTTGGAAAGAGGTAGATGTATTTTTAGATGGAAATTTTTACATCCTGTTGCTGTTGGTAGTTCCAAGATTAGTGTAAAATAGGTGGGTTGGCATTCCTAAGAACCCTTCCTTCTCCTGAGGTGTGAGCAATGGGCTCAGAGCTTCAAACGTTACTGTGTGAAAGAAACAGCAGGTACCCTGCAGGGATGTAAGACCAGTGTATTTTCAGGTTCTCAGATTTAAGCTCCAAATCTTGAGGAAACCTGGAGTCACAGCAGAGCGGTCACCCCTAGTGCTTGGCAGCCTGGCACGCCTTGCAAAGGGCTCCTCCAGGTTTCAGAAATGAAGGTTCTACTTTTCAACCCAGTAAGGCTTGCCCTGCTTGAGTACTAGAATTAAACAAGTGTGACCCTCATTGAGCCACTTCTTGTGGGATACACAGTTTTCAAGGCTTTGCACCCTTTCTCCTGATTGCATTGGACACCTGGAATTAGGCATCTGGATTTTGATGTGAAAATCTATGATCTCCTCAAGTGAGAAATATGCAGTTAGACTTGTTTCTAGAATGTCCCACTAGACTGGCTCAGGCAAGTGTCCCAAGGCTCCCCAAACCAACAGCTGTGCTGTGCCCTGGGCTGGCCTGCAGGTCCCTCTCCTGATCTCCAGCAGATGAGCCTGAAAGAGCTTTGTGGCAAGTGCTGGCCTTAAACTGCCACCTCCTTTTCAAAACCTGGCTAAACAAAAACAAAAATGTGCTTTGACATTTTGGTTAAAAACTCAGGTTCCAGTTTTACAAAACCTCTTAAGTTACCAATTAATTTTAGTGTAATTAGCTGGATTAAATGGCAAATAATTAGCAACCTTAATATTGGAGAGCTCTAACAAGAGATGTTAGTTTTGTGTATAAGTCTGTGCATAAGGAAGGGGGTTTGTAGTGCTGACATTTTATTAATTAGCTATATGTTCTAGAGCATTCCCATTCTTCCCCACTTAAGACTGCCATCTCAGTTTCATTTCATGCTAAATAAAACCTCACATTTACTTTGCAGCTGTGTTGGAGACTCCACGTTAACCTGAGGAGAATTAATGTGCATCATGGAATGATGTACATCCCACCTGAGTTCATATGCCAGGGCTCCCACCTTGAGGAAGGTACTTAAGGGGAAGATCCTTTAAAGTGACATGTCCATGGATTCCTGGCATGAACACCAACCAGTATTCCTCAAAATGGGACTGTTAACTGCTTGAACTTTGAAGATTACTGTGATGTTAGGATTTCTCTTACACCGGCATAATGTTCTGTCATTGTTATGTGACATTATACCTAGAGAAATTATCAATAAAGAATTTTGCTACAAGTACTGATTTCTCTTTGCTTTTATCAAGTCATGCTGGAATAAAGCAAAACTTGAAAGCTGTTTAGTAACTAAAATGTTTAGCACTCTGGGGAGATTTGGGTTTATATACAACTTAGAACTTCCTTCTTTCCCTTTTGTAAAGCGCTAATTTTCATGTTACTGCTGGCCCTGAAGTCAGTGCCCTGAATCCCTGAGAGCTCAGCTCTGAGCAGTTGTAAGGCTGAGTGTTACTGCCTCTCTTCCTGGAGCGTGGTGCTTACTAAGATTTAAGGCTTACGCCATTTTGATAGGAAGAAGCCTTACCCGAAAGAGGACATTCTAAACATTAACACCTGCTTTTGTTGCTTTGTTTTATCAATATATAGTACTTCTTGAATTTTATTCAATTCTGTGCCCTGGGCTGGGCTGCAGGTCCCTCTCCTGATCTCCAGCAGATGAGGCTGAAATAGCTTTGTGGCAAGTTCTACTAATTGTTACAATTCTACAATTACTTTTGCAGTGCATGGAGACTATTACATGTCCTCTGATTCCACAGAGCTCGCTGCAGCTGTGAGAACCAAACTAGTTCCAGTTTCCAATGTGTATCAATACCTGATGAGGACAGTGAGGAAGACAAAGCCAGCCAGACCCTTCAGTGTTACCAGTGACAGGACAAGAGGCACAGCCTGACCTGCAAGACAAGTCTGTTCAAACACAAAATCCTTTTTACCATGAGGGTGGTTGAGGGCTGGAGCCTGTTTAATCAAAAGTCTAATAACAGACTCCTTGGACACAACTGCTTTCCATTGTCACTTAAAAGTCCAGTTCCTTCTGGTCTCTTTTCATAAGTGGAAATCTTTAATATGGAAAATGTATACTCACTTGGCAGGAGTTTTGAAAAATTCACTGCCTTCTGTTCACAAAGGGATGGTCCAGCAACTGCAGAGCGGAAGGTCGTTCGTGCTGATCTCTGCATTGAAGGTTTCAAAAATCAGGACATAAAATTAATATTGTGCCTCTGATGGAATTGTAAAATCTAAATGCAAAATTAGCCTTTTTTATTATTATTTCTCCAGTCACTACTCATTTTTAGGTTTTTTGATAAAGCTGGCAGAAAGGAAGGGAGGCTTCAGGGGATAAGACTGTTGGATTAATTACAAAACTGAAATATTTCATGACTAAAGAAATCATTCCTTATTCCTTTAAATTCCTTGCAGAGCTTTGAGTAATTCTGCTGATTTGACTGTTTCGGGTGCACAAAAAGTATTTTTAAGGAGCGTGATCATTATTTGTTTGATCCTCTCTGTCAGGCTGTTCTGTCATCTCCAGTCAATGTCATACATGTTAAGAAGCCCAAAGATTGCCCAGGAAAGCTGTGGATACCCCATGCCTGGAATTGCTAAAGGATGAGTGGGGCCCCTGACAACCAGCCCTGGATTAGTGGGTGGAGTCCCTGCCCCTGGCACAGAGCTGGAACTAGATGGTCTTTATGGCCCTTTCCAACCCAAGCCATTCTATGATTCCTGTGGAATTACAGGACAACTGGTAGTCCCTTTAAACATCTGGGACACAGCTGATATTTATAACAAAGCAAACATCACAAAATAATTCGTGTAATGGGTGAATGCTAGCGGTTTGGGATTTTTATAAGGAGAACTTTGTTTCTAATAACTATTGCATTGCAAATAAGTGTGTATTTCCTGGGCTGTCAGTGATAATAGATTTTCCCACTGCAGAGATAAGAATTAAGTGAATACCCTTTCATTTAGAATATTGTCCTCAAAATAACTTGCCTGACATAGGCCAAACTCAAACCATACTGGATCAGCAAAGCACTTCAAAGAGATTTATCAAACATTTTGTCTAAAACTCAGCAGTGCCTTGTTTCTGCATGGAAGTTACAGGGAAGGTAAATAATGGGTATAAGACCTACGAAAAAAGAGAATATTTGAGGGGGGTTTTTTATACCTTTATAGAGAGTGAAGTTTTTTAATATATACTATTCTTCAAAGGCTTTCCTGAAACGCTGAGAAGCCCATGCATTCACAATGGAGACATACGTATATTATAAGAGGTATATGTATACTATAAGCTCCCACCAACAGTCCCTACAACCCAACCTGTGTGCATTTCCCCCCTCGTTTTTCAGTCAGAGGTCTCCATACCTGGTCAAGCAGGCGTGCACAAAATCCACCGCGGCGCCGGAGAATCCGTCGGGAAGGGAAGGCATCAGCCCCCTGTGGGCGCCGACGTAGAACATGGCTGCAAATCTGCCCATGGAAGCCAGGGGTGGTTTCCCCGTCGCCATCTCAAACACGGTGCAGCCGACGCTCCAGATGTCGGATTTTCTCCCGTATCCAGACTCACTGATCACCTCTGGAGCCATCCAGTAGGGAGTGCCGCGCACGGAGCGGAGCGTCTCGCTCCGGGTGCCGCCGGGGCTGGCCCAGGCCAAGCGCCTGGCACAGCCAAAGTCAATCAGCTTCACTGTCCCGTTGGGCATGAGCATCACGTTGTTGCCCTTGATATCTCTGTGCACCACACGGTTGGCATGTAAATAGGCGACCCCCTGGAGGATCTGCTTGGTGTACTTGCAAAGGACGGCCTCTGGCAACGGGCCAAAGCGATGAATAACGCTGGAAATGGAGCCACCGGGAACAAACTCCATGAAAATGCTTAAAATGTTGTCTTCCAGGCAGGTCCCTAAGTAAGTCACAATATTGACGTGCTTCAATGTCTTCAAAAGATCAACTTCCTCACGGAACTTCTGGTACTCCTTTTGCGTGGTGAGTTGATCTGAGGTATCCAAAACAACCTGTTTTACAGCGATTAGTTGTCCCTGGCTGGTCAGACCGCAGTACACCTACAGTTGAAACAGGACTTATTGAAACAGGACACGAGAGAAAAATGAGTGCTGACCTATTTTATCCTTCTGTTTGCCATGTTTCGTGTCTCGTATAATCCGAAATTCTGAAGGCGTTGTTGAATAGGACAACAGCCAGTTAAGAGATAACGTGTAGTGCAACAACAACCAGCTCATCTCTTAACATATTCAGACATTAACTTACCGTGCCATAGGCTCCCTTTCCAAGGACTTCTCCTCTTGTCCACATGATAGGATCTCTTTTAGTTAAGCTGCTTCCTGGTAATTTAGTAGACTCATCAAAGTTTAGAAGGCCACTTTCTTCTTTTGATGCCAAAAAGGCGTTACTGCAACTCTGCTTGGAGGGTGTTGGTCAGTGTGGGGAGAAAGCAGAGAGGAGGAGAAAGGCTTCAAATTGTCCTTACATTTTTTTAAGGAGTAATTATTGCTGGCATGACTCTGCATGATGCATTTTTATATTTTTTAATATATTTTTATATATATACATGCCAGGTCATGGATACAATTGCTATTCTAGGTAAGTCTGTGTAAATATTTTCAAGTACGCACACAACAGTGCATAGCCAGAAGATCGTACATGACATCTTACTGACTATCACCTTGCTGTGAGTAATTCAGGTAGCACAAGCCCAGTGAAAATAAAAGGGACATGACCCCACAGGGAGAAGAGGCTGCTTCAGAAAGAGGGCAACAATTCCTCCACCCAGCCAGGGATCTCTGAAGTGAGAATGGAGGCATAATTTGCACCTGTCTGCAGAAGCATAAGGGAATGTATCAGCATGTAGTGAAAGACATTTCCTTATAGATTTGTAGTCTAAATAGCCAAAAAGCTCACGGGACAGAGGAGAAGCAGTACTGGTAGATAAGCACCTTAGTACATGACAGCTCTTAAATAACTAGAGGTCCACTATCTGAGCCTTTTGAGCTCTAAGTTTTGATTGAACATTAATTAAACAGCCTTAAGTCAGTCTGATAAGCCAATACTTGTAGTTTCTACCTATAAAAGTATCTGGTTGTATTCAGAGATTCAAGGCAATTGCCCTCTTGGATGTACAAGGACTGTTTGTAGTGTCTTTTCATATTCCTTAGCTGTCAAGATTTCAAGAGTTTTTGCCTTGCCTGAAACTTTTTATACATGCTCTTCAATTACAATAGCCTATTGTCTTTGCTCACAACAAATTCTCAGTTTATCTTGGCCCATCATATAAGCTTTGACAGCTACTCCTGTCATTCCTCAGCACCTTCTGCCTTGTGTCCTGACATGCAGCCTCTACCACAGGGATCTTCAACCAAGCCCTGGAAGAATCAGTGGGCAGCTGGCCCAAGAGGAAGAGGTTTGATCTCTAATAAGCACATATTTCCTGTCTTTCATCCAAACTTGTGTGAACCATCGCTCAAAAGAGGTACAAAGTTATAAGAAATTACTTTTACCTTTTCTAGAGCACTATTTACTATTGCTCCATCTCCACTTATGGTATTTTCTTCTTCTGTATGTGTGTTTTGCGTTTCAGAACCTGTATTTTTGGTTCTTGAAGAGCTGATGTCTTTTTCTTCAAGCATTAGCAATTCTTTGGCCAGGCAACAAAACAACTCATCAGTCACATCCTCAGTATCTGCCCAGGACAAATTGTTTTGATTTGATGGGAAACTGGGGCTTTCAGCACTTTTTGTCCAGATAACTGAGGGCTCAGTCAATCCATTTGCCAAACCACCATTTTGAGATGTGTTTTTCCAACTGTGACTTAACTTTTCTGTAGAGGATTGACATTCCAGTCTATCTGAGAAGGGTAATGCTTCACATTTATGGACAGACTTGAAGGAGGCCTGGTCTGATTCCAGGCCTTTGGCACCATCCATATCCCTCCTGCGCCGGGACACACAGATGTTCTGGGCTGTTGCTAGCAGACTGCTCCTCGGAGCAACACGGTCTCTGCAGTCTTCAGCACTGAACTGAAGGAGAGTCTGGCTACAGGGAGCAGCTCCCTGGTGCTTCGACACATCCTGGCTGTCTAAAGACTGCTCCAAAGTTACTTCCTTAATAGTTGGTAAGTTTGAACGGGAAAAAATTTCATTTTGCTTAGTTGACTGAGAAAGCTCTTGTGAAAACAGAAGCTGATGATCTGTGTGTCCATGAGACAGTGTTGTGTTCTTTGACACGTTTGTTTGAAAATCTGAATCAGAAGTTATCACACTATCTTGCTCTGTGTTGCTGTCACTCAGCTTGGTACTTCCATCCTTTGTGATCAAACTTTTCTGCTTTTGTTTAGTGCCTGGCGTTGTCTTCTTTGGCTTGGAATGTGCTTTCTTTGGAGTGTTCCTTACCTGGCTGCTCTCCCTCCCTTTGGTGCAGCTACATCTGCAGGTGCTGGCAGCGCCACTCCCTGAGGGAGCAGAGCAAACACCTTTGTAAAATGTGCTCTCATGTCGCTCAAGCTCACGCACGTGGGAATAGACGGGAGTGCCAAACATTTCATAAATCCCTGGGCCTTGGTCATTTGAATTTATTTGCTTGAACATGTCACTGTATTTCAGATCTACAAATTCCGAGGCAGACGGTGCATGTGGTACAGAAAGTGGAGTGATACATTTTTTTAACATAACTGAACTTTTGCAACTGCAGGAGAAACTTTGCTTTTTAAGTTTCTGAGCCGTCTGAGCAAAATAGCCTTTGTCTCCTTGAGGGGTTTTTTTCTGAATCTTGAGAGAAGTCCCAGATTTCACTTGTGGCAGGGAGGGAAAAATCTTGGCATTGTATTTTGTGGTAATCTCATCAGAAACAATGAAGTCTTCAGATATCTTTATCTTGTTATTCATTTTAGCTTTCGATGAATATTTGTTTTTATTGATCTTTCTTTTATTTTTGTCATTTTGTTTGTGAGCAAGAACGTTGAAGCTCTGAGTGCCACGAGGAGGCAGGCCACGAACACCACCCCTCTTTGTGGTGGGTTGTTTAGCAGTGTGTGGTTCCACGGCTGGCTCTTGTTCAGAGAATGTAACGTGAACACCAGGTACAAGCTCACTTTGGTCTTCCCAAGTTGCTTCTGACATTGCTTCTATTCCCATGTCAGATTTAGAGGGACAGACATGATTTTCTGTCGGTTTTCCAGAGGTATCTCGAGTGGATCTGGGAATTACTTCAGCTGCAGAATTATCTTCTAAGGCACGGTAGGCCTCTATCACTTCGTTTTTACAGGAAGGATCTAAATCATGATTGTCAAGCACGAAGCTTGCACTCTCAGCACCTTCATGTGGTGTACAACCCAGTTCCATCTCTGCAGCATTTCCTTCTTCTAAGCCAGTGCTCCAGCAGTCCTCTGCTGCCCTTTGCTTCCTGCCAGCTCTTGAGGCACTGCTGCTGCTTGCCATTGTAAGTGTTGCCTGAGCTGTGAATATGCCACGGTTCACCAGAGCATCACCTGAGCTCAGGCAGGGGCGACTGTCATCACAGAGCCTGGCTTGGCTCATCAGGTCCATGTTCTCACACACCACGGGACGCTGGCCCTTCACCTGGTCACTCCTTTCAGTGTGGGCACCCACATCAGCTTCCCTCCATTTCAAACGGCTCTGAATTCCTGCTTCCATGTTGTTGAGGTGCTTCCAGTTCCTCATGCTGAAGTAGTACAGGCCTCTTGCAGGTGTGAACTGATCAGAAACTGTAGCCACAATCAAGTCAGATGACTTTTCACTGTGCCTTTTTAATAGACTGTCTGACTGATGATGATAAAATTTAGTCACTGGTTTTATAGGCTGAGGAATAGAGTTCACAAAATTTAAAATGTTTCTGATGGTGCTGCTTTCATTGACAATATCATCTTCTTGAGGAGCAAGATGAATTGCTCTTACAGGCTGACATGTCACTGGTGGCAAATGAAACTGTAATTTCCATAAAAAAGCATTAATAATGTGTTACAACAGATAAAGGTAAAACCTAGTCACTGACAGTACACTGGAAGACAGCACAGTCCGCACTTGAGTTTCAGTGAAGGCAAACAGATAACCCCAAAGGCCATTTTCACACGGCAGCTAACACAGAAGTCTGTGCGGTGGGGATGTCTTTTACTATTCCTCCCTTCTTCCTTCTCTTCCCATCACATTAGTTGAAAGTTTCCATCTAGCTTTGAAAGAGTACAGGTCTGAGAAATGGAGTGCTCTGTTGTGACTATTCAGGTGTACAGTGAGATTCATTTGCTGAAATAATACTTCTTGTCACACCTGGAAATGAAATAAAAATGAACTGGAAAGTACTGTATATTTTTATGCAAATGAATGCAATAGAAATAATCACACAGTCATCTGCTCCGAGTACTCATTTGCATGTCTATATTCAACATCAGTTTGCAATCTGCAGGACATTTTTGTTTGCATTCCAAGGGCAAACAGAGATTTGAAGGTGCCAGGAAAAGCAATGCATGTTGGTTGGAAATGTTCTGAAGGCCTTGTCTGGCCTGTGTGGCACCAATACAAATGCTCAGTCCATCCCACATGATACGCCTTTAGAATCACCAGAGCCCAAGACACGAATTAAAACTGCATTAAATCACACTGGAGTCAGCTAAATTATTTTTCTTAAATATTTCCTCCATTTGAAGTGGGGTTTTTTCCATAACTCTTTTTATGATCCTGTGTCAGATCTTTTGCTCCCACTTCTCGCCTTCTCTTTACTTTTTTTTGCTGTGAATTCTGCTCTATCCTGCAGTGGGCTCACTGAAGTTTGCAGCTGATTCAATGAGTTGAGGCTTTGCTACACAGAGCTAATAATCAATATCCATAAAGGCCAAATTCTCTTTTTAATAAAGTATATTTGATCTTTTGTAACTTTGAAGGCTCATGTGGTCTGAGGCACTGATACATGTAAAATTGTGAGCTTGTTCTTAAGTACAAAATTCACATCTGGAATCCTATTTACACTTATCAGAAAATTTCATGTCTAATCCTAAGAGCTTATTTTTTATTTGGTAACACAATAAATTTCAGCAATCCTCTAATATCAAGGCTGTTCTATGGTTAAACTTTGGGTTTAAATTACCACTCAAGAAAAAGTGGTAAAAAAAGTTGGATTTTTTGGCAAAACTTCTTTGTTCAGCATATAGGATGCTCATACTTTACGTGAACTTCCATATTTCTATTTTAAAAGCCTTTATATATCTTTGAACTTTTGACCTTTTACCTCCCAAAGTCCCTGATGTAATGTCTTACTGGCAATTTGTCGATATACATCTCAGGATTTGCTGATACACACACATATAGAGAATAAATATAAAAATACTTGACATTCTTTAAAAAAAACCCACCTGTGTCTGAGCAGAGAAAACTACCCACACTACTTCTGTATTTCTATGTTTAAGGTTTTGAAAGCATATAATACTTTACACAGTGATCAATTTTATACACAATGCCATCTTACCTCAGTCCTTTTGTTCCTGGTTTTTAGCATTGTTATATTTAACCCTTAAAAGACAAAACAAATGAAATGTTAATTTGATATTCTTAAACATGCTATAAATCTCATTTATAAACTGATTCCAAACTGTTCAGGGGACCAAGGATCACTGTCTGATGAGTAGTCTCAGGACTATGATACGAATCTCCAGTGCAGAAAAAAGTTGTAGGTTGAAATTTAATTGTGATACTGAACTTTACAATTCCGTTATCTAACAAAAACTATAAAATGCTATACTTTTAAAATGTTTTTACGTTAATACTCTAAGTGAATACTTCACAAGTTCTGATGCTTGCTAACTACAATACGTAGCTAATTAATATTGCCAGTATTAGGTAAGAGGGATGCCATCGTGGCCCCACTCTGGGCACAGAAAATTAAATTTACATTTTTGGGGCTCAGTTTGGCTATGCAGAGTAACAGGAATGGTGAGGTTTGTCATTGTTTCTCTTTATCTCCTTCATTCTGCAAATACACACACGTGTAATTAAAGAAGGGGGACTAACATGGCTGAAGACTATGTGAAGAACTCAGACATAAAGACAACTTTAAATGTTAAAGAAAAAGGATTTCTAAGGCTTTGCCATCTAACGTGATAACCAATATATAACTTCATATAAAATTGACGACTTTTAAATTGATCTTACTTTGTTGTGTTTGTGCTTTTATTATCTGAAAAGTGTCTAAATTCATGAATGATTTTAAAATGTCGTTCTCTGGGCATGAGGTCCGTAGCAGAAAGCTGAAGTCAAAGGCATATCCCATGTTCTCTTTCTTTGGGAAGAAAGGTAAAGAAGTGAGATGTCTCCTGTGTAACGCCAGCTGATTTTTACTTGGATAACATGCCACTTGCTGGTCTGGCCATGGTCTGGATGTTGGTGCTGTTTGGCTAAAAGGCAAAAACAAAAACCAAAATACAAAGTGAAAATAAGTGGAAGGAGCCAGCTCAAACAATCATATGACTGGAGAGTAATGTGAATAAGAAATTTGTAAAATCCAAGAATGCCAAAGGATCTTTTCTTTCTTTAGCTGGGAAGTTGTGCCTCTCCCTGGAAGAACCTGATTGCAATGTCAGATTGTCTACAAGTGAGAATGAATGACAAACGGTGTTAACCAAGCAAGAGCAGGAATCAGAAAACGTATTGTTCACCTTCCCCTTTGACAAAAATTGATTGCTTCCAATATGTATTTTATAGGAATCATCAGGGAAGTGTGTCAGAAGAATTCTGAGGCCCAGATGTGCCTTTGTTCCTTAGAAAATATGCTATGGCCTGCTTGAAAGAACAGAGGCTGTGCAGACAAGCCTCAGATTCCTGCCACCTGTTTTCTGAAGAATGAAAAATATGGAAAAAGGGAAATACTGTGGCTGAAAAGAGGTGCAAAAATATAGCCAAAGTTAATCTTAAAGCTGTATGCAGTTGTCTGGTTTTAATAAGTCAAATGGTGATGTAAAAGTATTACACCATTTTTTTCATATTCTACCAAACAATTTGTTCATCTAATGCAATATCCTGCTTCCAGCAATGGCCAGTAATTGCCATTGGGAAGAGATAAACACTACACAACACATATGGCTGTATATAATGTCTGGCACTAAGGAAATATTTCCCTTCTCATAGACTACTACCTGCTTTGTCTCCTTCTGTGCAGACCCAACTGCAAATTAAATATTAATACTACTGACCTGTTTTTCCCTAGAGCTTTGTATGACTGATGCATTTCTTCCATTATCTTATCTCCATTCTGAAGAGCAACAACACTTCCACAACCTGCAACAATACATTAGCATTTGCATCAAAGCAGCATAATTCACTGACCAGCAACACAGTTACCTGGGGGCATTAAAACATTATCATGAAGAAGTACAGGGAGTAGCTATCAGGAAAAAAAGGCAAGAGTATGCTACGTTTGACTAATTTTTATAACCTTTTTTTTTAATCTGAATGCATAACACTGACTTAATTTTAGTTATTTGGTGTTTTCATTCATTGGACTATAAAAGCAAAGAACATCTGAAAAAATTCCAGTTCCAGCTGCTACTTCAGTAGAAGAGAAATCGAAGACAAATATTAACAGAAACCCTACAGAAGTAGAGCATTTACAAGTAAAAGAAAACCGAAACAAATCTCAGGGCTCTACAAAAGTGGAAAGTAACTCTGGGTTTGCTTTCGTATTTTGCTATGGTTGCTTAGTTTTGATAAATACCCAGATTTCAAGTTATTATTGTACTTTTCCTTCTTCAGATCCCTCATGTTATACCTTATACACAAACTTAGGTTAGAGTACCTTTTCTGCTTCTCTTCTTATTTTGTTGGTTGTCAGACATACTGTCCTTAAATGTATTAAGGTCCAGAAACCTGGAAAAAATAGTTTATCAATTGATTTCCAATTCACATGTACAAAGCAGTAATTTATATTTCATTATTTCAGTGCCATAACGAAGGAAAACATTTTAAAAGTACTTGAAATTATGAAAAACCCTATAATTTAACATCTAACACCCTCTCCTGTGAATGCACAGAACCAAACAGTCCAGACAGTTTTTATTGCTAAAACCATGACATTTGTTATGTTGAATAAGACATGGAAGCAGCTTCAATAAATCTCTTTGATAGCTCATGCCAAAGAATTGTGAAGTCAAGTGGAATCTCTCTATAAATTTCAGAGAAGTACATAACTTACTTTGTAAATAATTTTAAGTATGTTGAGAATTAATTGTCCCATTTTACAGTCTAGTTTTAAACGTATGTTCAAAACTTAACTGGGTTTTTTTTCTCTACAGAGCCAGTGTGTTTTTGCTCTACAGAGCCAGTGTATCCAGAGTGACTTGACTGAAAATGTCTCTTTTTGTTCATTTCAAAGTCACTACAGACCAGTGGAAATGAAGGGCCCTGCATGGTTTTTGCCACTCAGTACTTCTAGGCAGGGAAAGAATTAGGCTTTTGTTTCTGATTCTAACAGCCAAAAAAAATTATAACCACTTGGAAACACGCAGCAGCTTTCCCAAGAGACTCTTGCATTTTGCTAGATTAATTTTTTATAATAATTGTATATGACATCTGAGAAATGCGTGTTATTTGATAACTATACAACAGGCAGGCATCAGACAGCACTGTCACTCTTGGCTTACAGAAGAGGAAACACTAAAATGGAATGATCTATAGCTACCTTTGAATCACCTATAGCTGGTCACTAAAGTCATGCAATGAACTGTGCAAAAGTAGACAGAAGAGCACTCTCGTTCTTATGGACAGTCCATCAAAATGTTTATCCCATTACATCAGTCCATTAAGGGCCGGATGATGAACTTCGCCGGACTCTGCGTATTTTTTTGGATGCACAACACCCCCTTCAAAACTATGACTGAGAAGGTTGCATAGAAAGGCACGCACGAACCTCACCCGGTGGTTCAGCAGCAAGGAGCGACAGAGGCGCAGCAGCCCAGGGGGCAGTCAGAAGGCATTTCCAGCTCCCTTCCCAGCCGGGAATTGCAGGGCGGCTCCGCAGCACCTCTGATTTTCGGGGTGTTTTCCACGGGCTCTCCCGCGGGCAGCTCCAGGCTGCTGAGTTTGGGCGGTGTTGCTGCGGTAACCCCACGGGAGGGTGATTTACTCGGGGCACTTTAATTAGACAGCAGCAGTGACCTGTGAAAACAAACCCGGCCCGACTGAAGGGCAGGGGTTTTAAGCTCTGATCAGGTCTCCCAGCACGCCAAACCAAACGCTGTTCTTCTCTTCTGTTTGCCTTTGTTTGTGCTTTTAGTACCTTTTCTGTTTCTACATCATTTTAGCATCGCGTTCAGCCCCCTCGCCGTCGCTCCTGGCTGCTTTTAATCTCCTTTCTGGCAGCCGTAAACAGCGGGTTTTAGGGATATTTCTTCTTTTTTAAGTAGCAGGCTGTGCTAAGAGGGAAGGAAGGATAAAAAAAGTATAGCGGGGCTCGGGGTGAGTTGAAAGGGTATTTAAGGGGGGCGTTTAGCTGGATGGCAGAAGGACTTGGCCACCATCCCCCCGGACACGGCTGCGGGAGGCACAGGAGAGGGGGCTGTGGGGTAGGGGAGGGGGGACAGCAATCCCTGGGGGGGCAGCAATTTTTGGGGACAGCAGCACTTAAGGGGACAGGAATCCCTGGGGACAGCAGCCCCTGGGGGGACAGGGCCTGTATTACAGGGCCTGTATCACCCCTGCGGGTGCCCCCACACCCGGCTCCGTTCGCCCCCTCGCCGGTTCCCGAGGGAGCAGCCCCGCCTCGCCCCGAGGGCACGGCCCGGGAGCGGGGAGGGGGGCTCGGGG
>VWZF01006076.1:919661-984759 GCA_013396755.1 Sclerurus mexicanus
GATGGCGGCACAGCGAGGTGAGTGCGGGCCCGCCGCCCTCAGCGCCCTCAGCGCCCTCAGCGCCTCTCCCCCAGCCCCGCTCACTGCCTCTCCCGCTCTCTCCCCGCAGCCCGAGTCCGAGGTGTTTGAGATCACGGACTTCACCACCGCCTCCGAGTGGGAGAGGTGGGTGCCGCCGCGCCCCTCGCTCGTCGCGGGGGCTCCGCCGTGCCCGGCCCGGGAGGAGCCGGCACCGCTGGGTATCCGTGTGGCACCGCTGGGTATCCGTGTGGCACCGCTGGGTATCCGTGTGGCACCGCTGGGTATCCCAGGGTACTCCTGAGCACCCCTGGGTATCCCTGGCACCCCTGGGCAGGGCCTGCCGGGGGCACCGGCTGTTCCTCGGCACCGCTGGGTATCCCTAGACACCCCTGGATATCCTTGAAGCACCCCTGAACACCCGTGGCACCCCTGGGTATCCTTGAGGCACCCCTGGGTATCCTTGAGGCACCCCTGGGTATCCTTGAGGCACCCCTGGGTATCCTTATAACACCCCTGGGCACCCCTGGCTATCCCTGGGCACCCCTGAGCACCTCTGGACACCCCTGAACACTCCTGGGCACGCCTGGGTACCCCTGAACACCCCTGACACCCCTGGGTATCCTTGTGGCACCCCTGGATACCCCTGGCACCCCTGGGCAGGGCCTGCCGGGGGCACCGGCTGTTCCTCGGCCCAGGGGTGGGTCAGGAGGCTCCAGGGGAGCTGTGTCCGAACTGAGTGAAAGGCCCGGTTTAACATCTGTTTGCAAAACATTAGAACACACGCTCAGAAGGCTTATGCGTTGTTTTAAAAGTAGCTGGGTGGTTGTTAAAGTAGTCATCTCATAGATAAGGCCTCTAAAAGTTAGCAGAACAAGGTACAAAGAATTTTATGATGAACGCTCTTGAGCTCTTAATGTTTACTTTTTTAATGCTTTTATGATGTTTATGTCAGGAGAGAGAGGTTTTAAGTGCTGCGTTTTAAATGTGAGTGTAGTGTATAATTGTGTCTCAAATGTTTATTTATCCGTGAACAAGGAAGCAGGACCATATGTTAAATGTTATATGCTGCAATAGCAGGAAAAGAAGGCAGCAAGATTCTTTAAACACTCAAAAGATGGTCTTAACAGTTGCCAAGAGTAACTATAACCTGAAATGTAAACATAGGAGGTCTATTTTATTTGTACAAAGGAGCAATTGTTCTGGTTTTCTTGTGTTACTTGTTTGGTGTTTGTTCATCAGGGCTTTTTAAGGAATTCCATAGCAGGACAACATATTGCTTGCTTTTAAGCAGCTGAGTTCTGAGTTCAGCATTCAGTAAATATTAATGCCTTTCCCCCTCCCTAATAGATTTATTTCAAAAATAGAAGAAGTATTGAATGACTGGAAACTTATTGGGATTTCTTCAGGCAAACCTCTAGAAAAGGTCAGTTACTGCTTCTGAATTTTCTTTTAGAGTTTGAATTGCTAACTAGCAATACACACATACATTTCAACTCTTGCTGTTTTCTTAGGTGTGGCAGATAATGATTTTTATTAGGGAATATCGCTTGTAAAAATGTCAATTTGACAAACAGTTGCTGTAAATTTATTGGTGGGCCATCTGCCAAACGGGCTGTTTCTTGATAAAGCTGAATCTTCACATAGGGCTTAGTGATTTTTTTATTCTCAGTTTGAATTTGGAAACATGATTGAAGCGGCACAGAATTCTTAAGGAATCTTTTTGTCACACCTCACACTTGTGGCTGAGGTTTGCGCAGCATTGCTGGTGACTCAGAGTGTTTCACAGATCTAATTAGAGCCCTTGTGGTGTTTTCTCAGTCCTGTAAAATGCAGTGGAGATTGCTAAGCTCTTCTGCATACCAGTGCAAATAAATTCTGCTGTTCTGAACTGAATGGCTGCTGTGTTTCCAGTGGAATTCTGTGATTCTTGGTTTTAGCCAGGGTAGAGAGTGTTCAGAATAAAAACTTACGTTATCTAATGAGCTAAATTTACACCTTAACTGTCTGTGTATTTGTTCATGTCTTGTTTGCTAGACCAGACCTCTCCTAACATCTTTTGCAGATCAAAGCGTTGTTCAAGTTGCTTTGTTTCAGTGGCAGCATAGAATTCTGTACTGGTGATCATCACTGATGATCAGTGATGCTGATTTTCTTAGACTCTCATATGCTGTATTTTTATTTGAAAATGAATTATCCTTACAGAATTTTTTCAAATTATAAATGAAAAAACCCCATTGGCCAGTGAAAGGATATTCAAAGTAAATATCAAGGTAATATTTGCACAGCATGGTATAGATATAAGCCCAGGTGGGAAACTTCTGTCTCTGGCAAAGTTGAGGGTACATATGCTTAAGATGCATAGTAGCATATGAGAGGATATTTCTGCCTCTTTATTGCCATGTAATTCTGAAGACTCCACAGGGAGATATTTGATCCCTGCAATGAACATGATTATTGACAACGTGGATTTCAGCGTTCAGCTACCTTTCTCATGAAGTGCTTTGAGACTTGTTTTTTTGAAATTAAATCATGCTTAGCTATTTGTCAATAAATATTTGGCACTAGTAAAACGTATAGGCAATATACTAAAGAATGTTAACCTCAATTCATTGATAAAATAGTGTCTTTATATTCAGGGTATATACACCACAGGAACGTGGGAAGAGAAATCGGATGAAATTTCATTTGCAGACTTCAGGTTCTCAGTCACCCATCATTACCTTGTACAAGAACCCAGTGACAAAGATGGGAAAGAAGAGCTGGGAGAAGGTACCTGATAGTTCCCTTACATTCCTGTAAGGACATGGCAAAAGGCAATGTTGGAACATGGAATTCACAGTGTGTCTGTTTGCTTCTGTGGGAGATTTCATGAGATCTGATGAGTGTGATCTGACGTTTCTGCTTTTAGTATGCTTTGCATTCACACTTTGCTAATGAAAGCAAATTGCAGGTGAGCTGGATGTATACTGATGATCTTATATATGGATTTTTTTCACAGATGCCCTTCCTCTGCCCATGCAGGACTTGCTGAGCATGAACAATGACTTTCCCCCACGAGCTCACTGCCTGGTGAGATGGTGTGTATTCTGCCTCTTGTCTCTAATGCAAACCAGCATAACAATTGAAAAATCTCTGGTGCTGATGCAATTACTCATGTATTTGTTTTTCAATTAACAGTTAAAGCTTAAGTAAAATGATTCTTTATACTGGACATGGGAAAGGAGTGCAAAAAAAGCCCACCACAGTGGGCCTATCTTTACTTTTGGTTTTTGCTCCCCCAGTATTTTTGTCTCAGTTTCATACATCAACTAAGCTTTTAGTAGTATTTAGATGCAATCTTAAAAGGGAATGCTGCAACACCTTAAGAAACAGCTGTAGTCTTAGTAATGCAAATCTTTAGCGCATTGTAGCATTCTTCTAGAGAGATTGTTTTTATGTATAAACTGCTTTGTTAATATAATAATATAAGTAAAAAACCCTCAGGGTCGATAGACCTGGAAGTCCTCACTATGAAACACTTTACAGGGTTTGAGTGTTAAGCTCAGGTAGTTTGTGATTTCAGATTGCAGCACCCCCTGCCCACTCAGTTCTTGACCTCTCTGATAGAGGTACTCGCATCAAATTAACAGATTCCACAGTCTGTTGGTTATTCAGGTCACAGTATTTCCAAAGATTCTGTGTTTCAGCTGTCTTGCTAGAGATGAGAGATGTGCTCTTTGTTTGTCTTTCTCTCTCCAGGTATGGCTTACGGGAGTTTGTGGTGATTGCTCCGGCTGCAAATAACGAGGCCGTTGTCAGTGAATCCAAATGTAACCTTTTGCTGAGCTCTGTTTCCATTGCACTGGGGAACACTGGCTGGTAGGGGAAGGCACTTTTTACCTTTGTACATGTCCAGGTGGAACTGTGGCATTCTGCATTTGTGAGGAAAAAAGTATTAAATTGTTAGCAAAATACGTTCAGAGTTTGTTGTATTTGCACTGTAATATTGTTAGAGAAGGATTAAAAATAATTCCTCGGAGACTTTAAAAAGATTGATGCAATGTGTTGTTTATGTTCAGTGTTGTTTAAACACCTTAAATGCTTTTAAAAGCTACTAGAAGTTGTTGGAAAAACTGGTGTATATAAAATATAACTTATGGAAGAGGATTTCTTCCCGATGTGTGGTAAGAGTAACTTCCTAATCTTCCCTAAAAATTAGACTGAAAATCAGGTAACTGAAGTCACGGATGGGGCTGTGGTTACAACATGACAATTTGTTAGGCATTCTGTTTGATGATGATGTTAATATTATTTTTCTTTGTTTCCTATCAAAGTACATATACCCTGCATATAAAAAGTGTTTTAAAGTGCGTTCCACTAAGAGAAAACATATTCTAAAGAATATGAAATCACATTGAAATGGAGTTCAAATATTCAGCTAGCTTTAAAGACCACATGACACTTCAAATAATCTGCAATATTCCCGTTTTGCAGCCAGGTACCACTGTTTGTGCAGATCCATCAGAAATGGCGACGAATGTACGTTGGGGAATGTCAGGGCCCGGGAGTTCGGACTGACTTCGAAATGGTCCACCTGCGCAAGGTGCCCAGCCAGTACACTCACCTGTCAGGGCTGCTGGAGATCTTCAAAACCAAGATTGTAAGCGCGTCTGAATGCATGGAACTGAGAGTCAGAGTAATTGTTTTATTACCTGGTTGCTTGTAGATTCACCAGTATCTGGCCTTAAAGAGTGGAAGTTGGTGTGTGGCTTTGGATCCTCCACGTTATCACCTGCCATTTTTGTTTTCACCTGGGATGTGAAAATATGAATGAAAGAATGTGTCTGTTTTACAGTTTCCTTGTAACAACTTCTCCCCCCTGCCCAAATAAACTCTGTTTTGCTATTTGAAATGAGAAGGGAGAGTTGGGGTGGGTTTTTATCCTGATACTTTGTAGCTCCCCGAGCTGAGTTAAGAGTGCAGAACACCCTGATAGAGTGTGAGGAGCCTCAGTGGGCTTCTTGTTTATGGAGCGGTGTGGCTGCCTGAAACAATACACAACCAGTGCTGGCACTCAGCAATCTGGGCAAAACACTGAGGGAAAAGATCCTTAATGAAAACCTTATGCTTTCTGGGTCAGAGTTTCTGGAATTACCAGTTAAATGGAGCGTACAAATGCCTCATGCATTTTACCTGTGATTATCATGTTTAGCAATGGCTTTAATAGTAACCACTGAATCATTAAGGTTGGAAAGACCTCCAAGATGAAGTCCAACCTTCAAATCCTTGGGCTGTTGCAGTTCTGGTAAAAGTAGCTCTGATACGAGCTATTGTGCCTTGTTTATGTTCAAGCCCTGGAGTGTTTGAGATGATATATACTCTTTACCTTGAATTCCTTCTCTGGTATTTTGAAGGGGTGCCCTTTGACACCGCTGCCTCCCGTTAGCATGGCTATTCGGCTGACATACGTGCTCCAGGACTGGCAGCAGTACTTCTGGCCTCAGCAGCCACCAGGTAGGAGAATCCTGTCCTCAGAATAACTTGTCTTAAGACAAAGAATCAGTGCTTTTTGTGTATCTTGCCTTAAGGATGGAAACATCTTCTGCATTACCAGGAAAGGCTTCAGTTTCAGCTGAGTCAGATCCCACTCCCTAAGCTGCCTTGCAGGCTCAAAGCCCCTCTGAAATCATGTTTGGCTCATGGTTGGGACAGGTGTTTTGGGTAGGGCTGTGCTTAGAAACATGACTGTTTGTTAGCAGTTAGAGATACAATGATACTTCTAAAACTGTAGTATCTCTGTGGAGTGAAAAAGGTGACTGATTGTGAATCTGTGGAGAATTCTGCCCTGAATTCCCTAGGGAAATGTTTAGATTCTGGTTCTGGTAGGTGCTAATACTTCATGGGAGTATTTGTTAATTAGTTCCATGAGGTACCTTATTTTAATACTTCACTATCTAAGTGTATTAACAATGGGAAAACCAGAAAATGTTATATGGGCCTCACTTGAGGTAGAAGTTTGGATTTTGTTGTTACTGTTTATAGAGTGCTAAATAAGCCAAGCAGTTGGTTTATGGTGGTTTTTTTAATGCATGAAGAATTTGTGATCAGGTCTTTTATTATAGTAGCCTTGTATGAGTGGGAAAAGTAATATATAGTCTTTACTTTGAAGTACATGCACCAGACTCGGTAAGTTTATGCCATAGGATGCTGTTTAGGAAAAAGAGAGGTAGTTGCTCACTTGGCAGTCTCAAAATGATCTCTCATGTTGTTGCTTGATGGTGACACTCTCTTCCTTGGGTATCAAGGATTTGTTTTTAACAGACCTATTTCTATATAGGTAGCACCAAAAAATAAACAATAAAATTCTTCTGACTCAGAGATAAACAAACCCATAGGAAGAAGGTAGATGTAAGTTCCTTCTTAACGTACATTTTGTTAGTCTTGTGGTGTTAAGGGCACAAAGTGGTGGAGCAGTTAAAATGCCCAAGTTCTTTTCTTGACTTGGTAGTAGTTTACATAACAAGGTTAAAGTATTTAGGGCACGCTTAAGAGAGACGGAGCTCTATGTGGCCTTGGTCTGGTTGTTTAATTGTTTGGCTTTCCTTCACTTAAACAAAAAAAAGTACACTAATGGAAGGTGTGTTTTGAAGGAGTCCGTAGTGAGGTTGATTCTGTCTGCTTTGTAGCTTAGGAAGGTGTGTTGAACATATGTTTAAAGAGAGTCCTGTTTTTTAGGGAGAGAAAATCAGTGCTGCCTTGAATTATAGTTTCTCTCTCGATTTGAGCAGTTTGAATAACTTCTCCTTTAGAGCATTCTGGTTGAGGGAACCACTGTCAAAGTGTATTGCAGAAACTGGAGGCAGGCAATGTCAGTTTTATTGCTGTTGCTACATGCAGTTGTGGTTTTTTGTTCACTGTGAAGAAGTAGACCTATAACTTATTACCATCACTCAATTAGCTCTTCTCAAATAAAACCCAGGAATGTAAATGTGTCTTTTATCTTCTCTGAAGAAGAAATTATGTAATTAAGTTATCCCAAACCTTTGTCTGTTCTAATACCTCACTTGGTTTGCATGTAAACAGTTTTTCAGATGCATTTAAAATGACAGGTCAGATGCTGTAATAGCATTATTATAATGGCATTACAATGCATTATTATCCATTCACGTTTCTGTTCAGTGAAGGCTGTCTGATTCTGATTTATGTATTTCAAGAATATAACATGGGAAGCGGCTGAGAATGCTGGGAGGCATCTTTAAGTACCTGGGATAACAAGGAGTTTCCCAGATAATTTGGTTAATCCTTAGCTGCAGGAGACATATCCCTCTTTTCGTAAAACTGTCAGCCTTTCAAAAGTCATTGTTTTTTCACTCTGCGGAGTTGTTCTCGAGTCTTCCTTTTCTGCTTGGAACTGACTTCCTGCCCAAATATTTTTATGGCACTTTTGTGTCTCTCTGTTCTTGTGTCAACACTGAATCTTTAAGGCTGTCTTTGTAGCTATCATCTTTGCCTGTATGAAGGGAATAGCCTTCCCTCAGCAAGAGCTGCAAGAATCTTATCTGTCTTCTTGAATATCCTGTTGCATGATTGCTTCCCACTTTCTGCTGGAAGCAATTACTTTGTGTGCTAGGGATGTGTTTTCATACCTCAGTCATCTTGGCTGCTCAGCTATTCTCTGGTCATCCCATGTGCTACAGTCTTTACTGTGAAATTAGGATGATGTGCTGCTTCTAATATTCCACAAATTCTGTATGGAAAATGTATTGACTTTTCTTCAGATATAGATGCTCTGGTTGGGGGAGAAGTTGGAGGCCTTGAATTTGGGAAGTTACCATTTGGTGCCTGTGAGGATCCTATTAGGTAAGATAAGAGTTCAGAAAACTGTTTTATAACTTCCTGAATGGAGGACTTAGAAGTATAGTATTTCTAATTTGGCTTTGCCTACCTACCACTTTGGATGTCCCTAACAGATCTTTAATTATTCAAGTATGTCAGAAACATCTGTGAAGGGCAGTGGTTTAATAGCAACGAGACCATTTGCAGAATTGTCTGATGATACTCAGAGTTGAAGCTCGTAAGTCTTTCCTCATAAACTTCTGGAGTACTCCGTTTATCTCTGAAGATATTATGTTGAAATACACCTTAACTGGAGATAAACCTTAAAAATGATGTGCCTTCATTCAGGGCTTGGACTTGTTCTCATCCTTGACATTTGCAGAAGACTTAAATTGAGAGGGTGTGTAAACTGGGTATGTGTCCTCTTCCGAACACCCCGTCAGCCCTCAGCAAGCCCGGGAATTATGTTGGTGTATTAGACACTGTTCAGTGCTGCAGGCAATTCAGGGAAGCTGAACACTTTGTACTGGCACTGAAAGACTGAAATCTTGTTCTGTTTCAGTGAACTCCATTTAGCTACTACATGGCCTCACCTGGCAGAGGGTATCATTGTCGACAACGATGTGTATTCGTAAGTATTTTGTCTGAATTGCAAACGTCTGCAAGTGTACTTCATTTGTTAACTGCTGCATTTTAGTGACATCGAAAGCATCGAGTGTGGCTTTGTGTGTGAAAAAGAACCCCTTTGGAGGAGGGCTAAGGTCAGCTGATGGAACATATCAGCTGATGGAACATCTCATCTGAAATGCATTTCTGTGTGAGAAAATATTATTGTACTGTAATCTCAACAGAACACACACCTCCATTTTTGAGCACATTCTCATGCTAGATTTGAATATTTTTTCCTGGAAAAGGTGGTAGTGGAGTGTGGAAAGCAAAAAGAATTCACTGGTTGTCATCCCTCTCCCAAATCTGTCATCCAGGTTTTCTGCTAAAGAGTGTATACTGATACTTCAGAGAGAAGGAAAAAACCCAATGTGTTTAGTGTTTTAATTAATGCAGAAATGAGTTTTCAACATTAATACACTAGTTCTAATTGAATTGTTCTTGTGTGTTTCATACCCGTGTCATGTATGTGCATGAGAACAGGGACTCTTGCTTGCATTTCAGAGTGTTTGTTGTGTTCCCCAGTGAAATGTGGTGGATTTTGCAGCTTCCATGGCCTCACTGGCTATGACATTACTGAGAACTTGATACTCATCTTGTGCATACTTTTGGTGACAGTGTGGCACTTTGTTTATTGTTTTGTTTTTCCAAGTGACCTGGATCCGATGCAAGCGCCCCAGTGGTCTGTGAGAGTCAGAAAAGCAGATAACCCTCAGTGTCTGTTGGGTAAGAGATCAGAATTTCCTGTCTTCTCTCAGGGATTTTAAGGTACTAAGTTGTGAAATTAGGGCTGAATTGTTGACTGCCTGATGGCTTCTGTTTCCTCAGTCCCCTTTTTTTTTTTTGAGTGGGTAATATTTGGGGCTTCTTTTTCAAGAACACAAGCTTTGCAAAAATATAGGTTTCTGTTGTAGGTTGGTTGTTCTCTGTGTACCATGAACCTCATTGCTGCTCTTATTTCATCAGGTTCCAGAGAACAAGAATTTTCTCTGTGTGTCCTGTGAAAATTTAGATTTCCTAAAATCTTTCAGTTTTATTAAGTGCCTTCTGCATATATCCATCTCCTTAGTTTAATCTATCTGTCTGACAGGGGGGATTAGTACATCTGAAGAGCTGTACTCTCCTGTCTGTCCTTGCCTTCAAGCTTGTGGGGCAAAGGGCTTCAAAGCTTTCCAAGTTTCATTCTTGCTTTGGGTGAAGAAGTGGATCCAGCTGTAGGCAGGGCCGTGCTCTGGAGAGGTGGCTGATGGCTGCTTAGCTGTGCGTTTTCCTAAGCTCTAATTAGGATGTGGTTAAAGATACTTGTGCTTCAGAACAAATCATGATATTCTTTCAGATGAGAAGTTAAAAATTACTGGCCTCCAGACATAATTTTGAGAGTTGCCTTATTGCTCAGTGAGATTTTTAAGTGAGTAGTAATTCAGAAACTTTGTTTCTCTTACAGGTGACTTCCTCACGGAATTCTTCAAGCTTTGCCGTCGGAAGGAGTCGACTGATGAGATCCTTGGGAGGTCTGCCTTTGAAGAGGAAGGAAAAGGTAAAACTTAAATCCTGTTGATTTGGGTTGTTTTTAGTTGTTTCCTGTTATTTTGCCTTCCCTATCCCCTTTCCTTGGCTTCAGATCGATGGTATTTATACTGAAAACCCTTATGCATTTTCTGTAATACGCCTGGGGATTTTCTGGGCAGTGCTACGTGGAGAAACGTCTCATGACTTCTAGGCAAGCTTAGCTCCCAAAGTCCCAGGGACAATTGCCTCTGTTATAGTAGTGGGTGTTTCTTTTCACTGGAATGCAAAAGCTTAAAATTTGACTGTAAGTGTACCAGAGTTGGTTTTGATCACACATCAAACACATTTGACTATTTTGTTTATGCATTCTTGTTTGTTCCACCTTTTTTTTTTCCTTTTGATACACTCTGTGGTGCATGTTTAACAGCTGGTTTAAAAAAACCTGAAATCTCTTTGAAAGGCTTTGCCATCATCCTCTCCATTCTCAGGAATTTTAAGGGGAAAAAAATAAAATAAACTCTCAAATTGTCTGACCAGGAGGTTGGACTTTATCCCAGCTGTGTAGATACTGACAACTTTTTGATGTCTGTCCCTTTTTTTTTCCTTTTCGTGCCTTATATGGTAAACATTTCATCCCTTCTTAGCTCTAAGTTTCTTAAAATGTTTGTCAAGGTGAGCTTTTTCAGACTGCTTGTAATTATTCACTTCAATTTGTCTGCCCTCTCTTTAACAATATTGATTCAGGTTGTGGTAAGAGACATTCTAAAGCTTACCAGCAGCAACTCTGGAAAAAACTCTTCTGATTTGAGAAGTTTATCTGAGAATTCTAAAACACAATTATGCTTACACCGTGTAAGGTCAGGTATATAGTGATTTATACAGGATTTATTTCGGGCTTACCTCAGGCTTTAGTATATGACTGAGCTGTCTTTGTTACCTACAATGTATTCGTTGGTATCATGTGTGAACAAGGTTTAAACGCTCTCTTCAGCTGGCTTTTGTGTTACTCTGCCAGTAAGTGTCTGCAGACAGCTCAGTCTACACTTTATTTGCTAAATTAAATCAAGGACAGCCTGTGAGTCCTTGGTGACATGGAACCTGACAGCACAGAGGTGTGGCTTCGGTTAACAAGGGTTTAAAAACAAATGCAAGATAAACAGGCTGAATAAGACAGGTGAGCTTTTACAGAGAGATAGTCTAGTGTTTGTGGGTTTTTTTGCTTTGTTCTAATTGGTTTTATTTTATTTATTCTGTTTTCTAGAGGTTGCTGACATTACCCATGCCTTGTCCAAGCTCACAGAGCCAGCACCAGTCCCAATCCATAAATTATCAGTCACAAATATGGTTCACAGTGCAAAGAAAAAAATTCGGAAACACAGGGGTGTGGATGAGTCACCTTTAAACAACGACGTTCTGAACACCATTCTTCTGGTGAGTGAGCTGTCACTGCCTGTGAAACTCAGGTAACACATGGTTTATAGTCTAGAGCAGGTTTAAAGGTATCTGATCTCAGTTCCGTTGTTTGAATTGCACTTACCAGCTTCTTGAAACAGCCCCAGTTGTTACAAGTCTGTGCAACATAAGTGGACTGCAAACAAACTGAACTCTGCTAACAGTTTTAATTATAGGGGTTGGTGGAATGTAGCCAGCAGTAGCTTTATGGAGAAAGTGGGAAAAGCAAGAAAACCATGCTGATGGAAGGTTAAATTATTTTTCTTTAAGTTCTTGTTTCCTGATGCTGCTGACAAACTCACAGACGGATTTGAAAGCAGAGCCAACACTTCAGCAGGAAATAATCCTCCTCCAGAGAATGAAGATTATGTAAGTTTTACTGACTGACACTCAGGAGAGAGAAAGCAATTTTGAGTGTGTGTGTGTTCATAAAGAGTTTGCTGTGGTTGTCCTGTATCTTATAATAGATAACTTTTAGAAAGAGGAACTTTGTAGAATCTCTAAGCAGAAATAGTGATTATTTCGTTTTATTCCTAAGATCGTAATTTTTGGTATCTTACACTTACAGGCTTAAAATGTTGGTTAGTCACTTGTACTGATAAACAGGAGAGAGATCATATAGTTTGGGGGAGAATGCCGTTGTTGCTGTATTCCTTGCTCTCTTCTATTTCTTACCTAGAATCTCTTCAGTCAGTTTAAATCTGCTCCTTCTGACAGTCTGACGTACAAATTAGCTTTGTGTCTGTGTATGATAAACTTCTACCATGGAGGAGTGAAAGGGGTGGCACATCTTTGGCAAGAGTTTGTGTTGGAGATGCGCTACAGATGGGAGAACAACTTCCTCATTCCAGGGTGAGACTTGTTTGGTTTTATTGTCATAGAAAACGTTCTTTGTTCCAGGAACAGAGTGAGTTCACTGTGACTTTGAAACACACTGTTTTGAGTTTTTTAATTTGCACATGCTATGCTTTGCTTTTATTGCCCTACTTCCTTAATGCAAGGAAGGGCAGGCAGTAGGGAAAAGCTTCTGTGCCCTCCTTTGCAAACTTGAAGATGTCTGTGGAAGCTCAGCTTAGGGATCACTCCACTGTGTGAATGAGGGTGGGGAAAGATCTTATGGGAGTGCTTGGCTTCCAGTTCATCATTAGATAAACAGGAAGGAGCTGATACAGGGAGAAGCACCTTTGCTTTGTGGGGTAGTTTCACCACTTTTCTAAGGAAGCTATTCCAAGTCCCTGCTGGTGTAAGAGCCTTTTCAGGTGTTCCAGCCCTTCCAGCTGCAGCAGACCAAATGAAGGGCTCTGTGAGGATGAGGTATTAATGCAGAGCAATAATATATCCTGCTTTTGGGGTTGTGCTTTCTTGGGTAGTGGGGTGGGCTGGCCATTGGTTCACTAGTTTGTACTTTCAAATGGTTACAGTAACAGATAAAATAGAAGTAGAAATATATAACAATCACTCCACTGTATCATAGCAGTTTTAAAAGTACAGTCAAAGATGCTTAATTTCTGATTTTAAGCTGTTGCCCTTTTAAATTCCAAATGGAATACTGGCCAGGAAATGCAGGGTGTCTGTTTCACACTAGTGTGAGTGATCTCTGAGCTTCTGAAATGACCTCTAGGAAATAAATACAGTTTGAATTCTGGGCTTGTCTACTTGGCACCATAGAAAGAGCTGTGTAGTTGAAATGGTGGGGGTGGGTTCATTGTGGGTATTTGACACTTTTTTAGATTTCATGTGATTTAAGACCATTTCAACTTTATAATTGCTAATTGTTACACTTCTATCTTTTGTTAGATTAGCTAATGGCTCTCCAGATCTGAGATGTTGTTTACTGCATCAGAAACTCCAGGTAAATATCCCAGATTTAAGAGTGATTTTTCTCCTAAGGAAGCTGTCTAAATTATAGCCCTTATTAGCTAAATATATTGTTGTTGTTGATTTAGTTCTGCTTGTATTTTTGGGTGTGGAATTAATTTGTTGGGAAAAGTCTTTGTTATAGCAACAAGTTCAATGGAATCGTTATCTTTTAGAATTTTAAGACCTTTTCAGGGGTTCTCCAAGTTTTTCTGTACAATTGTTTCCATTGTACAAGAGAAGTAATTGCTAAAATTTTATTTTTTTTGTTCTTTTAACTTGTTAGATGTTAAATTGTTGCATTGAAAGGAAGAAAGCAAGAGATGAAGGGAAAAGGGGGAACATGTCTGATCGTTCACCTGGTGCTTCTGGGGATGGTGCAAAAGGAGGAGACCACTCTGGAGATAACCCTGATAAGGAAAAAGAATTTGGCAAGTCTTGGGAATCATGGAGCGACAGCGAAGAGGAATATTTTGAGTGTCTAAGTGACACAGAAGATCTTAAAGGAAACGGACAGGAAAATGGAAAGAAAGGAGGAACAAAAGAAGGCAACAAAGAGCCTGTAAACTTAAAACCAGAAGGTCGTCTGCATCCGCACGGGAAGCTGATGCTGCTGCATCCGGGAGAGCCTCTCTACGTTCCCATAACACAGGTTAGGGAGCGAGAGCTGAGCCAGATGTGCAGTCCAGCTCTCACACCACATGGCTCATACCTGGGACTGTCAGACTGGGTGTCCTTTGCAGGTTACAGCCTTCTCTGTTGTTAAAGTTCCTGAGTGTTTCTCATTTTTAAAACCCGATGAGGCTGTTAAACTGAAATCTCACTTGCTTCCTGCTTTGTTTGAGAGTGAGGCTCCTTATCAAATTTCACTCCAAGCAAGTTTTTTAAATGAAAATTAAGCTGTCTTCCCTACCTTTAATTTGAGGGTTTTCATTACCAGTTCCTGAGGCATTTTCCATCCCTGCCTTACTTTCTTTCCTGTAAAGTAGGATCTACCATAGTCCTTCCACCATGGAGATTTCTAGCTGACTGAGCAGAATACAGATCAGTTTTGCTGTTATATTTCTAGTTTTCCTTTCTTTTTAATTTCTCTGCTCATATCTAAAACACCAGAGTCATCAGTTTCAGTGCCATTCTCTAAAGCAGGTTTATCATCAAACATCTAGAAATGTTACCTGACATCACCAGGCTTTCCTGCAGGGTGACTAGGGATGAAATAGGAAGCAGAGGTGTCATAGGAAGTTGTTTGCAATCAGCCATGCAGGAAGAGTACAGTGCTTTTCTTTCTTCTGAGAGAAATTATTTTTAATTAATGTTGGGTAAAACATGAGCAGAGTGTAGTCAGGCAAAATGTTCTCAATGAATTATGTGCTGACATTATCAAAGGGAAAAATTCTATGTTGGATTTTAATCCATCTAGGTGGATTTAATCCATCTCAACAAAAGAGTATCAGTCAATCACTTCCTGGAGTTCATCTGGGTTTTGGTGTTTTAGCAATATATCCATGTATCATTACTTCATTCTCAGCTTAGTTTCTGTTTAAGTTTATTTTTGTTAGTGTCAGATTCAGATGCACAGCTTGCCTGAACAATTTAGACAGTAGAAAGTTCTGATTATTTCCTTTGAATACAAAGGAAGTAGAATGGACTCCTGGTGATGGGGAGCTTTCTGCTGCTCCTTCCTTGAGGAGGGCTGAGGCTGTTTGTAACCCTGTCCTTTTCCATGTTGCAGGAACCAGCACCCATGACTGAAGATTTGCTGGAGGAGCAGTCTGAGGTGCTGGCAAAGCTGGGCACGTCAGCAGAAGGTGCTCACCTGCGGGCACGGATGCAGAGTGCCTGCCTGCTCTCAGACATGGAGTCTTTTAAGGTACTGCTTCCTAATTAAACTGCCCCTCTTGCTTGTGTGGGACAGTTTGGAAGGGTTTTCTGGCAAGTTTCTGTTTTTCTCCACAAAACACTTTCAAAATAGTTTCAAGATGAAAATGAAACTTAGTGGTAAAAAAACCTATGCCAGTGTAATCTGTTGTGATGTAACATCCCAGTAAATCTGCACAATGTCTGTGGGAAGGGAAAAAACCACGGGAAACGTACGGTTGGTGAGTTGGGAATTAAAACAGTTGCTCATTGGATTGGGACTGGACTAGCTGTGGTTTTGGTTTGTTCCATTTCTTGTCTGAGCTCTGCAGAGGGAGCTAAGAGCACATCCAGTGTGCCATCAAGGGAGCTGAAAGCTAAAAAGATCAGAGATTCTGTAATGAAATAGCTACATGCATATATTTTAACTATTGCAATGTGTATAATAAAAGCATACAGATGTACTGTGTTTTTAACATATCAACACCAGGTATTAGCAGTGAGCTGTAGCATGTTAGATATGTGTACAAGTTTTATTTCTATGGTTCGAGTGATCTAAAAACTCAAAAAGACAGAGCCATAATTTGAAGCACAAGTGCACTCTTGATAGGTACATTGTGCAGTAAACTGGGTTTCCTTCCATGGTTTGGATATGTATGTGTTTATTACTGCTGACATTGCATCTATGAAAAATGAAGTTATCTTTTTTGGGGGGAGATTTTTTTTAAGTTTCTCTGTAAAAGAGGAAGAAAAGGTACGTTTTTGTCACTGGAGTGTTAAAAGATGGAAAGTCAGTGCTGAAAACATATTTGTGCAGCCCGGTGATTCTTTTAGGCTTGGGCTGTTTTCGTCTAAGTCTTTAATGGTATAAGCTCAGACATGAAGGAATTAGTGAAAGTTCCTATTTATTGCATGTAGCAGATACCAGGTGGAAGTTTAATTTAACAGTATAATTTCCGAGTTGACGAATGTACATTTTGTGGGTGATAAGAAAGGGCTTTGTTGATGATGCTGTGGGTTTAGCCCTTGCCATTGTCCTGGTGAATGGTTTATTCCCTCACCATCCCAGGTCTCTGTCCTGCTGTGCAGTCTGGGGACTGTGGGCAGAATTCCCCGAGTTTTGTCCCCTGTGCTGTGATGTACACACTGAACCACGTTGCCTTCCTGCCCAGGCTGTCGTGTTGTTCCAGGGTTTCCCGGAAACCAATGCTGTGTCCTCTCCTCCCTCAGGCAGCGAATCCTGGCTGCTGCCTGGAGGATTTTGTGCGGTGGTACTCGCCCCGGGATTACATCGAAGAGGAGGTGGTTGATGAGAAGGGCAACAGAGTCATTAAGGGCGAGCTGAGTGCCCGCATGAAGATTCCCAGCAACATGTGGGTGGAGGCCTGGGAGACAGCAAAGCCTGTCCCAGCACGGAGGCAGAAGAGACTCTTCGATGACACCAGAGAGGCAGAGAAGGTACGAGCTCACTGTCTGGTGCCAGTGTGCTCTGTAACGCTCACAGCAGCCCTTGCTCCTTCCTCCTGCGACATTTGAACCCTGACCAGTCATGGCACTGCGTCCTTGGAGTCACTGAACCGTTCTGTGCGTGGCCGGGGGTTAACTGGGAATTCCTGCTGCCCTACAGCAGAGTGTGAGCACCTGACATAGTTAGGGTGTGGAACGTGACTTCACAGACTGTATTGCTGAGGTGCTACTTTGGATTATTAGTGAATAAACCAGATTTTTACCTGCATGTCTCTGTGTTAGGAACACTTTAGCTTCCTAACACATAGTTATTTTTAGTTTCATTCTAACCTGTTGGGACTGCATTAATGTAAACCTACCTGCCAAGTCCTGTCTTATAGCACTGTTCCATTCTTTCGTAGCTAACCTTATCTTTGGGAAGCAGTTTTGATCACTAATATATTAAATTTTCTTATGTTGTAGGTGCTTCATTACCTTGCAGTTCAGAAACCAGCTGACCTTGCAAGGCATCTCCTGCCTTGCATCATCCATGCAGCTGTACTCAAGGTAAAGGATGAAGGTAAATAATGTTTAATAAATTATTAAGATATTTTGGGGTGAGCAGTGATGCAATAATTACAATTTTGTTTTTTTCCCTTCTAACAGAAGCAGTAGAAGATATATCTTCAGTCAAGAAGATTATTAAGCAGATAATATCTCATTCCAGCAAAGTACTACGTTTCCCCAATCCAGAGGACAAGAAGTTGGAAGTAAGGCTTTTGTACTGGGTGGGGCTGATAGACTTTTCACTGTTCATGGGAGTGCTAAAAGAACATGGTTTTAATTCTCTCTTTTACCCAACTCTTGCAGGAAATCATCACTCAGATTATGAGTGTGGAAGCTATCATTGCCAGGGCAAGGTCGCTGAAAGCAAAGTTTGGGGTAGAGAAATGTGAAAATGAGGAGGAGAAAGAAGATCTACAGAGGTGACTGATGGTGTTCTTTTATTTTTCCTCTGAGGCCCTTTTTTTATACTTTCAAAATTTAGGGCAGATGGAAATGGTGATATTACAGAAATGCTAAGGAATCATATTTAGCTATCGCTGCCCGCAGACTCCTTACAGATGTTGTGTGTGGGTACCCTAAATGCTTCTCTAAATAAGCATCTCTTTGCAAACATGGGATACAGGTTATTTTAATGGAATTTGTTTTTATCTTGATAGTAGTCGGAATTTCATCTGCTTTTTGTGTATGTAAAAGGTATATTTGATGAATTCCGTCACAACAGAGGTTAAAGTAGGATTAGAAATTTAGTATTTTCTATGAATATTATGGAATGAAATGCTCCCCTCCGAAGTTATGTTTTCTTGTTCTTGTCTCCTTGCTGATTTGAAACAAATCACTGAGGAGCTATGAATGGGAAATGACAAGGCAGTTTCCTGCTGTCAGATTATTTACCTACTGCTCAGGATGACTAACAAGTAATGTTAAAAAAATGGGCGATAACTCCTTGCTGCTGTGCTGGGAGGAAGAGGTGATGTTTTTGTAGGTCGTGTTGCAGATTCAGAGGTGTGATGTGTGACCAAACAGTATCTTTGTGCTCAGAAATAGCCACCACATGGTGTGTCCCAACACCACAAAGGTTTTCATGTTGAATTAATACCTCTGCATCAGGAGCCCGAGTTCCATTCTTAGAGAGCTGAGATGAGAATTTTTTCCTTAGACTTCTAGAGTGGAGAACTGGGAGTAGCTGCCAGTTCTCACCCTGTGCAAGTGATGCTGTGGGGAGGCCTCCTCACAGGAAACAACTCTGGGTTTGGTTTAGCAAACTGGTGACAGCCAAGGGTTAAACATTCCTTTTCCTTGTCCCACCAGATTTGTGAACTGTCTCCTGGAGCAGCCAGAAGTGTCAGTTGTGGGTGCAGGAAGAGGACCTGCTGGCAGCATCATTCACAAGCTGTTTGTGAATGCTCAGAGGGTAAGAGAGAGCTCTGGGTTTCTAATTTAAGCAGTATGAAGCAATGACTTACCATATGATGCCAGTGTATTTTGTCTGCATATGTGCATGTAATGTCATAAACGTGCTTGAGGTGTTTTTTGTGATGTTCAACATGATTTTGGCAGTAACAGAACCTCGCTAAATGAAAGGAGAGTCAGTCAGTGATCTGGGATGTTGAACAGTTGAAGCCAGCTGGGTAGATAGGTGTCACGAATGGTTGATGTACTTCAAATGGTAACATCAGTAATGCTCTTATGGCACAGATTTCTGCCATGTCTCAGCAAGAGCAATCTAGTGTTGATTGTGTCACATAGGAACGCAGAGAAACAGGTCATAATATTTTAGGAGTAACCCTTTAGACTGGAGGCTTACACCTGAGATTTCTTCTGTGGAAACTGGCATGCTTAGGAGTGTCAGTTCTTTCTCAGTAGAACTGTGCATTCAGTTTACTTACTGTCAGTGTTGCATCTGTTTTCTGGAGCCCCTTCCCTTGCTGATAGTGGTGTAAACGTTGCCTTTTTCTCTTAAGGAGCCTTTGTAATAATAAGCCTTAAAGTATTGATTTCCAAACCTCATGGACTGTAGTCAGCCTTCAGTTTCTGTCAGAATTACACCTGCTTCGTAGCATCAGATTTTCTAACTCAGATTTACCTTCAGTGGTAGTAATAAGATAGCACAGTATTGCAGACATCTTAGACTCTGAAATTCCATTTGGGAATAATTGCTGGGAAACCGCTGCGATTGGGTGTTAATTAAGGTATGAATGCTTTTGTAATAAACTGTATTTGCAACTCAGCATAAAAAGGACCATTCTGAAAACAGACCATGGTTATTTGAGAAATGAAAATCAGAGCATTTATTTTATCCTTCCAGTCTCCAGAGACAATCTGGTTGGAAATCTCACCGTGCCAAGCAGCCTCACTTAGAGATGCCCCTGGAAGGCCTAAGGCTGTGCCCTGGAAGTGCCTGCACACTGAGGCAGTGTGTTTGCCAAGCTGAGTAGGTTTATAGGTTAATGTTTGATAAAGATGGATGCACATTCCTAGGGTTTTGTTTCTTTTGAAACACCAGTGACTAAAGCAGGGTTACAGATACTTCCCCCTAGTAGCTGGTCACTGTTAATTAGGATTTCTTAGTGGGACAGGAGCCAGCTTGCTACAAACTCCCCTTTGTGTTAAGTTATGTCAGTAGAGGGCTGTTTGGTAAATAGAAGCTGAATGAATTCCTTGTTCATTACCTTTTGAACCTGGACTCGTCTCTGAGTTGCGTTTAATGTGTTATGTTCTCAAGTTTTCTCAGGAAAATTGTGATAGCCAGTGCATGTTCTTGGAAGTAGTGCATGATGTCTCTTAAACCTACAGTCTCCTCCTAACCTCTTGTAAGTCACTTCTGACTTGCCTTTGTTTCTGTCTTTCATCACTGGTTCTTTTCTCATCCCTTTCCAAGCTGACTGAATCTTCTGATGAGGTAACCAACTTTGTCCCTCCTTTCCCACTCATCCTCCCTAGCTGCATAGACTTGAACCTTCTGGTAGATGTAGTGCAGCAGCTGGATTTAGCTTGTACTGTTGTTCACATGTTAAGCATAAAAATAACTTTGTGTTTCCAGAATGGTTTTTCTGCATTCACAGACTTTATTTTTAGAGCCTAGTAACAGGTAGTGAAAAGAGAGAGAAATCTTTAATAATAATAACAATAAAAAACCCTCCCAAAACTAACAAAACCAAAGCCCAAACCAAAAACATTTCTTCAAGTGAGTACTGATATTTTCTGATGCTGAAATGTGTGGCCATGCCTTTATAGTCTCTGTTGCCATCACTGTTGAACAGCCAGATGTTTTGGGGGAGGTAGTGGTGGACAGTCCCTGGATTTTGCATTCTTGATACCAGGGCTTACTGAAACTATGGAACTTTTTGGACAGAGTTATTTGGGGGAGAAGTGGGGTAATTCCATAAAGTGTATCACAGGGAACACATCCTCTCTGTTGGTTGCCTAGAGTTGTTCTTGTGGGAACAATGGTGCTTGTTCTGTGGCACAGACTGCAGAGCCAGGTGGTGCCAGGCCCTGAGAGTTGGGTGTGGGAGAGGGGTGGGAGCAGAGGGGCATCTGAGAAGGGACTGTGAGGGTCATCCAGTGGGTTCTGCCACATTCAATGACATGGCCAAGCTGGAGCTGTATATGCTTAAATTGGGAAGGTCCCTGTTGGGACACTGTTGGGGGTGTGTGTATCCATAGCGATTAAGGAATGTTCCCTAGGCATGCCAGCTCTCCTTCCAGTGCCCAAGCATCGGCGTTGCTGTTCACTGCCCGAGGCAATGAGCACGGGGGAGGTGGCCCAGCATCTCCCTCCCTCTGCACTGTGCTCCCAGCAAGCGCCTCTGGCCACGAGCAGCGCACACCACGGCAGTGCGTGTCCTGACTGTGTGTCAGGACATCCAGCACAGGTGATCCTGGAGAGGAGGCTGGCTTGGCCTCTGCAGGGAGCTGAGCAGGGAGCCCTGGCTGAGAAGGGGCCGTTTCTGACCGCAACCCTCACTTCACACTGCCAGAGCATCAGGAGCTTAATCTGGGCTGAGCTTCAGCACCCACACATGCAGGTTCCTCCATCTGGTTACGCGCTTTCTTCCTTGGCATCCCATTAGTGCCTTGCTCTGTGTGCACATGAAGCTTCCTGATGTGTTGCCATTTCTGATCTTCCTTCGCTCCTACCTTCAGAAGTAGCGTCCGAGTCCGGCCGTGCAGCAGCAGCCGTGCCCGTCACTGTGCCTGTGCTCTCTCCCAAGGTTCCTGCGGTGCCGCCGCTGGAGGAGGAGCTGAGGCGCTCGGGCTCCCTGGAGGAGCGCAGGCAGGGCGTGCAGTCGGACTTCCCCCCTCCCACGGGCCGGGAGGTGATCCTGCGCTCCGCCGTGCCCCGGCCCGCGCCCTACTCCAAGGCGCTGCCGCAGCGCATGTACAGCGTCCTCACCAGGGAGGATTTCCGCCTCGCCGGGGCCTTCTCGGCCGACACCACCTTCTTCTGAGCCACCAGCAGCCCCTTCGCCTCCGTGTCCTCACAGCAGCGTGCCCGGCGGGAGGGGAGGAGTGCTGCGCAGGGACCGGCTCTGCCGACGGTCCCCGCTGGTGACAGAGCACCGCGGTCCCCAGGGCCGGGGCTGGCAGCCGTGAGGGGTGCCTGCAGACACTCGTCCTGGAGGTTTGGGGTGGCTTCACAAGTAGTTTCAGGCAGGTCTCTGGGGAAGGAAATCTAGCAACCTCCTCCCTGTCCAAAGGGAGCGTATTACCTTTTCTTTGCGTTAGCTTGTTTAATTATGGACGTGAATGGGCTGTGTGCAAATATTCATGTTGAAATTCATGCAGAATGTGCTGCTTTACACTTTTGGATCAAATTTATCAAGGGACATTAGTCTACTAAATTGGTATGTAAACATAAGTAATTTATATTTATTGCTAATCATAATTACAGAGCCCAGTATGTTTTGGTTAATCACTAAATTTCTAGTACTTCTAAAATATCCTTATTTTTATTTAAAGTATACAGTACGCTCTAGTTCATTCCAAGCTCTCTTGGCAGTGCAGTGGTTTTCCAGAGAGATCTTGTCACTTCTCCCAAACAGAAGTAAATACATTTGGGGCTAGAAGTGGACAGGGAGCTGAGAGCCTGCAGTGGATCACTGAAGCTTTGGGATACTTTACATCCTTCCCTGCAGGTGAGGGCCAAAGCTGGAGGGAAATGACACCTGCAGAGGGGTTTCACTGGGAGCAGCTTGCTGGTACTGCCTGCCCCGTCTTTGCTGTGAGAGGATGGAACACTGTCACCTGCTGGCCCCTCACCCCACTGGTACCATCAGACACCAAGTGTACGTGCCAATGTTGCTTTGCAGTGACCGTCATGTGCTGGAATGAGAGTCAGCAAAAGAGCAGAAATGCTCTACACAATGAAATGTACAAACAGCTACAGTATTGTGGACATTACTCAATAAACAGAAACTTATTACTGGCTCTCAGTATTCCCATGCTTTTCCATTCCCTCCTTGCATGATCTGACCCGACAAGGACATTAGTTAGGACTGTGACTACATTATGGATAGAGTTGTGTTCTGCTGCTAATAGTGGGGTCCCAGGTGTTACCCTAAAGCTCCCTCGAGGGGACAGGGGTCAGAGTGTTTGCCTCAGATAAAGCTCTAGCAAGCAGAAATGCATTTTTCAGGATGAAGAAGACAGAATTTTCTTCAGGGAAAGTGTCACAGAATCTGTTCTCTGGACTGTTGTGTGTTACCTGAGAGAAATTCCTCTGACCAAGGGGTAAGTAAGATAAAGACCAATGTAGCTGCTGCTTAACTGTGCACTGAGCTAATTACTGATTAAGTGAACTTAACTTGAGCTTCTTCCCTGATCCTCATGGTTTCCTCCTCTCTTGAAATTTTACACTGCAGTGTGGACTCTTGTGAAGGCTGTATAAACTTAACAATCCCTCACATGTAGGTACCAGCCTCTTCTTCCTTGATCTTTTAAACTGCTGGAGAGATGCTGCTTTATCATACTCAGACACCACAAACATCATCCAAAGGTTTTTTCAGGCTGGTACCTAAAGGTGTCTTTATTACCTGAAGGTGTCTGCTGGAAGTGTCTGGTGAGTTTGACTACAGAAAATGGTGTACTCATCTTCTTTTTCTCAGTTAAAGAATTGTAACTTTTAAGACTTGTACTCAGAAGTGCAACTTTTCAGCTTATTTTAGCTAAATGTAGTTGAAATTGCAGCCATGTCCTTTGAGAAGATGATGATGTGTTGTGCAGAGCTGTGCTTTATGAGCTTACCAGTGCCTTCCAGCATTCAAGGGGTGAGGAGAGACAGGGAGCCTTACAAAAATCACCAGGAAAAAGAAGTGTATTTATTTAAAGTAACTGTAAAAGAAAGCGAGGTAAGCAGTCAAAAATAACTAGCAATCTTGTTAAGGAAACTGACTGTAGCATTTCCCAGAAACTACCTTTGATGAAATAATTGGTAGTATTTAGGGTTCCTTATCATGAATAAGATTTTAATACAAGCTGGCTTAAGTGAAAACAGCGTTGAGCTGCCATCAGTTCTATGCCAAAGTCCTGTAAGTCAGGCCCGGTGCCAACAGCAGGCCTGCTGTGGCTGTGCAGAATTAGGAGACAAATCACTCACTCATGCTACTTTTTGTCAGAAGAGAGGTATTTTCCTAAGGATGTTTTCTAGGTGAACAAAGAAAATAATTAAAAATTTGACATTTTCTTGGCCTGTAATACAATGCAACTCTTCAACATCAGTTTCAACAGAACTTCCCCGAATTCTTGCAGCTCTAATGACACTGCAAGAGGAAAACAGTGATCTTCAAAATTGGAGTAAGGTTACATGGAGAACTTTAGCTTTAATCCACAGGGTCATAAAACATAACCATAATCAAGTACCTTGGGTGCCCTCTCACAATCAGTGTTACAAATGATTTCTTGGTTTTAATTCCTTATTTCCTTCTCTCTAGCAACAGCATGATGGGCTACAGAGATGTCTGTCAAGTCAGTGCAGGAGGAAAACTATGTAACTATATTGGTTTTAGAGTTATAATGTAACTGAACGGATTTTGCATTTTACATCTTCACCAAAAATTTGGTGATATCACTGCCATACTTTGTAGCTAAAGACCTTCTCTTCAGCTGGCTTCTTTCCTTGGCCTGTTTTGCAGTTCTCTGCAAAAGAGAGAGAGACAGGTCTGTTCAGTGAGGATTCAGACTTGGGAGCACCGTGCCCAAGGAAAGCACTACCCCACAGCTGAACTCCAGTCTAATTTTGCAGCAGACAGCATAATAAAATGCAGATGTTTATTAAGGTGGCATTTTTCCAAATCCTGAGCAAACTTGCATTGCAACAGTTGAATGCTGCCTTTTCCACCTTTGCTGTGTGGGAGGAAGGGGCTGAGGGCACAGGGTTCTGCAGCTGCAGACAGCAGGGCTGAGGAGGAGCCTTACTGCTGCTGCTCCAGGGGACAGCACACTGACCTCCCTGTGGCAGGCTGTACACAGAGTCTGGAGGTTGTCCAGGGAGCACTGTCCTCCTCCGCTGTACACGGGCTGGATGTGATCCACCTGCCAGAACTGCCCTTCCGTGGGGCTCCGGATCATCTCGTTCAGCTGCAGCAAACACAGACACTCCTGAGCCACAGGTTCCTGCTGCCATCAGCACCAGGACCTTCAGGGAAGTAGCTATTTATAGTTCTCATGAAGATAAACAAAGCCAGCCTCAGCATTTTTGAGTTACTCCCACTGGACAAGCAAACAAGTGTAAGTAGTTGGCATGTTGTCCCCCAGCCCTGGTGTTTGTATCCACCCCTGCAGTGTCACAACTCTGCTGCCTGTCCCTTTTAGAGATGAAAAATCTGATAGAACTCAATGGGATTTAGTTAGTTTGGTTGTTTCTAAGGATTTGCTTTTTCTTGTTCTGCTGTTGGTGCTGGGTTATCTGAAATCTGTAAGAACATCTCTGGATCTCTCTGAACCACCCCGCCCCAGGTCAGCTGTAAGTGCCTGAAGCCCAGACCCGTTACCTGCCCCAGTGGGAGGTGAGACATCCAGGAGCTCTCCAGCAGCTCCTTGCGCCGCCCCCTGGGCGCGTCCCTGACGCTGAGATAAAGCTCCTGAGCATTCTGGTGGCAGAACTGGCACACCCCGTGTTCCACCTCAAACACTTTGGTGCGGAGGTAGCTCTGGCTGGAGCGGATGGAGAAGTCCTCCTGGCAGGCGTGGCAGCAGAACCGCGTGTCCCAGGCGGGGCAGCCGGGCGGGGGCTGTGCCGTGGGCTGCTGGCAGCTCAGGCACAGCGGGGTCCCCTGGCTGTCCAGCGCCTGCAGGTACCCTCTGCACAGGGAGGAGCCCTCGGGCTCGGAGGGAAGGGCTGAGGGACCCGTCCCCGTTCCTGAAAGCAACCTGTTGGCAGAGGACACAGCACAGCTGCTGGTAAAGGAGCTGTTGAGCACCACAGTTCAGTGGGGCTCTTTCCACTCTGTAGTTCCAGTACGTATCTATGCTCCGAAATACCAATTTTAGCTGAAATAATACCTTGCTCAGATTGACACCTGCACGCCCCCCACTTGGTTTACATTTCCCTTTAGACAAAATTTGACAATAGAACAAGTTGGATTTTCTTCTCCACTCTTACTACATTTGCACATGTACACTGAATCATTAGCTGAAATTATGTTGTATTCATAAAGAAAGGGTGGTTTTATCGGGCATATACTCACATAAAGGTAAATGTTTTAGCTCCTCTTCAACAGAAGTAAAAAAGTCAAAGGAAACATCCTGGTTTCTCTTTACAATCTTCATGGCTGCCTGTGGATTTCCTACTCTAAATGGGGCAGGATACACTGTTTGTTTAATAGAGTTCTTTAAAAGAGCAATATTTGTCTAGAATTTTCATGTTCATTTCTCTCTTTTTCTAAATTTTGAGGCAAAATAGAAGAAAATTTGGTGTGTCCAATTTGCTGTTGACCTCACAAGAAGGCTGAACTGCTTTTTTCTTTAACTGAGTCACTGTTTTGTTTTAACCAGACGGAGTTAATTAGCAACTACGGCAGCAGACAACAATCTAAGTTGTTATAAGAATAAAGCAGAGCTCATTAGCACTAGAGCATGTTTCTTATGCAACTACTGCACTTCAGCAAGGCAGACGCTCGGCAAATAATTTTACTACTTTAAAAAAACAAACCCCAACCTGTGGAAAAAGAGCTCAGTCACCTTATTGCAGTAATAAACCTACTTTGTGGCCGGTTCCACAGGAGCGTTTTCTCTCTTGGGACAGGCCCCACTGTCCCTGGAGATGAGGCGGACGCTGCCCCCGGTGCTGGTGGCTTTGGAGAGCGAGGCTGCGGCCACGTCCTCCCTGGTGACATACCTGGAATTGCAAACTGTCACCAAGGGAACAATCCCCCTCCAGCAGCAAGACTGGTATGGCACATCTCTGGAAACAGTCCTCGTTTTCTGGATGAGCAATCAATAATTTTGGGAAAATGTACTTCACGGTACTTGGGTATTAAATGAAATAGCTTTTTCTAACCCCAAATTCTAAGCAGCAAACAGCGACCTTGTTTTGTATGTGACAATTAAAAATGGCAGCAATTTGATGTTGCCTGACAGGCATTTCAGGCGAAGTCTCAGTGACACTGGATAATCCAGGAGTCTTTACAAGCTCTGGAGGGCTCTTGGCTCATTGGTTATGTTTGAACTCACTCCGTCATTTTCAAGGGAAACCATTCAAAACACAACTGCTCTGAAGTAAAACCTTTAAAATCACATCCCTCTGCTCCTTGCTCCAGAACTCACTGTTCAGACATCTCCTCCTGAGCACATCTCTGCACCACACCAGTGCCAGGCCCTGCAGACACCTGAGAAGGCTGCTCTAAGTCCCGGGAGGTTTTCTGACACCATTCACACGTTTTTCCTACACATTATGGAAGGACACAATCAGGCAAGAGGTTGAGAAACACTTAGAACTTGCTGCTTCTCCTTTTATTACTGTAATCACAAACTATTTACTTAATTCTTACCTACAGCCAAAATAAAGCCCACACTGGAGAATTTCACAAATTTCCCCCAGCAAACAGTAAGAGGAATTCAAACTAAAACCCACCCACCTTTTTGTGCTGCTGCCCACAGGCTGCTTTTTGGACAACTCCTCTGCAGCATGAACAGGACTGTAAAATATCTGACCGCTTTTTCTGACAATCTTCTGTTTCATTGCTGTCAGGTGAGTCCATTCTTTAACAAACCTCAGGATCTGGCAGAGAACACGATTGTCAGCAGCAGAAATAATTACAGTGGAGGAGTGCTGGGATTAAACATTCACCAGGGCTGAGAACAGCTTGGTATCAGCAGAGATGGTCCCTTCAAGTAATTCATACAAACTGCAACCCCCCTCCCTCACCTGCTGAAATAGCCAAAGGGCAACACTTGGAGCAGTTTAACCTGCCCTTCATCTGTCACAGAAATCTCAAACTGACACAGCCACAGGATCCTGAGGAAAAGTTTAACAGAGTATTCCAGAATGGAAATAGAGACTGGAGCATGGCATTGATCACCTTTCCTTATTCTGCATTTAGAATTTGAAAGTATGATAAAATAAAGGGGCTCAGAGGGAATTCATTTCTGGTACCAAATGAAATAGGGTTTTTTACAGGCTGCAAATCACAAAAAAACCCAAACCTTTGAAGCTGTGAACTGACAGGACTGGCACGATTAATTAATGGATTTCCTCAATAACCATGATCACAGAACACTGAGGAACTGAGGGGAAAATTGCCCTACAGAGGAATTTAGAATTTCTAACATGGCTGTTTGCTTTAGGATGCGTGTAGAGGAAAAAGTAATTAATCCCATTCTGATTTTTGCCACAGAAAATAAATGGAAGTAACAATATGGCAAGTGAACAAGTGGCTGGGTGGGTTTTTTCAATTTTCCACTCTCCTCCCCAGTGAAGTGCAACCACCCCTCACAGTCAGGGTCAGGCTGTTTGTGAACACGGCTGTGGGAAAAATAAATACAGTGTGCAGTGTGGACTTGGCTGTGACTTCAGTTACATCCAGGAACAAACTTCCACACTTCAGACTGTGACATGACAATGATTTCCTTTTTCTCCTTACACTATTTGCACATGGCAAATGTAAAAGGGTACAGATGACTCACTTCCAAGCCAGTGGAACAGCAGGACATCGTGGAAATAGAAACAGGAAAGTATTTCCTTAACTTTTTTTTTTAGGAACATTTACTAATATGGATCTTCTAATGTAGAGGACAAGGCTGAGGGACGGAAAGACCCCTGAGTGTCACCCACTGCCCCTGGAATTCTTAACCTGTGTTTTCAGTCCAACAAATAGCTCTGAAATGCCTTGGCGCTCATTTGTGTAACCCACTCATTTGGTGCTTCACAGAACAGCTGGTTCAATCCATCAGGTATCCCTCTGACAAATTTTAAGTTCCAGCCTTGTTGGAGAACCAACAAAAAACTCCAGTTTTGTTCCTCCACGACAGAATTTGATTTTCCAAGCAGAAAACTAAGTTAAGCAGATAATGTTTCACATCCAATTTCCATCTGGATCTCCTTACGTGAGTACTGGGCTTTGCAGTGTTAATGTTCTCCTCACACCCCATTATGGACGGGATCTTTACTCCTGAATGAACTGAATGTCTCAGTGGAGCCGTGCCTGACACTGCTCTGAGAGTCGGTACAACCAGAGGAAGGGTGGGAGTGGAGCCTGCTCAGAACCCTGATCAAATCTAGAACACTTGTTCCTAGTGTGCTCCACCTTCAAAAAGCTATTTTGTTGGCTTACAGATGTTAGTTACCAGTCCTATAAATGAGAAATGAAATGATGCCTGGTTGGTTCCTTCCACTGAAACGTGAACAGGAGGCAGAATAATTTGCCAAAATACCAGACTACATAATTAATATTCACATCAGCATCCCTAAGATCTGCTTGCTGTGATGAAACTGTGCCTAGATCCCAAGGCCTGGAAGTAGTCTGCATTGATTTTTTAAGAAGTGAGTCAAAATCCTCTGCATTAAATATGATATTGCTGTGCCAACAGAGCTTGTTCTTACCAGTGCACGATTTTTTCTGTGCTGGAAAGTCTCTGGTAAATCTTCCCAGTTATCCAGCTGTATGTCCAAGGGAATGAAATTATGATGCAGTGGTTCACCTCCCTAGACAAGCAAACAGTTTTGTTTACAGATACAACGTGGCACAATCTAGGAAAAAAATCATCTGTTTCAAGTGAATTATCCTCCCTTCCCATTAAATCTAGTGCCTCAAGGTCAGGTGTTCCCAGAACACACAGGAAGGCACAGAGGGATGGTAACAGCAAAAAGCAAGAAATATGATTCATATTATTACACCTGAAAGTAAAAAGGGTGAAGATTTTAACATTTAATATATCTGAATTTTGTTCTTTGCAAATAGTTAAGACACACAAATTGCCTTACATTAAGAAACTGAAATTAAAATCATCTTGACTGAATTTCTAAGGGAAATTAATGATTGTAGACTGGAGGGTGTCACTTCATTACGATTTAAAATCAGAATTTTCAGGCATTGTTTATTATATCTAACTTTTTTTTTTGTAATTTCTGAAGAAGTTCTCCACTTAATTTTTAAAGCAATAATATGCATCAGCCTAATGAAAATGAGACTTGCCCTCAGTTATCTGTAGACCTGAACACACTGACTCACTCAGGAGTCTGAAGAAACATTCCCAGTGAACTTCCCTATCACATAAAAGAAGGAATTGGAAAGTCCTGACTCCCCCTTGAATAATGACCTGGAACATTCCTGGCTGCTGGTTTCTGCACTCCCATTACCACTGCAGATTCAAGTGCTGACTTACAGCACCAATGCTGAGCTTTCAAAGTGTGGTGACAACATTTTATTTACTTAGTCTGTCGGGATCCACTGGTATTATTTTAATTTTGAATGTTATTCTCTTAAAATTATTTTGTGATAAGACACTGTAATAATAAACCAGGAATCTTAAACAACTACCACTGGCATTTCTAACAATGATCTAATGTATTAGCCCAATGATTTAAGACAAGTGTTAAAAGTTATGTATCTAGGGAATTATCACTTAATTCCATTGAGAAAAAGAACCAGAATAGTAAACTCCCTCATTTTTGTACATTTCAGCTAAGGCAAAAATACTGATCTTCTTACATAGACCATAACAAAGTACAGAGACACATTTCAGTGGATGAAGTTTCACTTTGTAATTTTAAAATGACACTGAACATGCATCTTGCAGGTTTACCTTTGTGTACAGGTGGATTCTATCAGTATTCCTGCTTGCACAAAACATCAGCCCGTCATATATCTGGAGCGTGTCTGATTCACCCACATCCCCTGCAAAGAGATAAAACGTTGACATTGGAAAGTTTTCCTTCTTTCACTTTACTCAGACACTAAAAATAACACTACACATGTATCTCCTCCCAGAGCAACAGCAGATGCACAGCTCGGGCAGCAAGGTATGAAGGGATGTGTGCACTTTGTTTTCCTGTTTCTCCTGAACGACCCATCACCTGTCCTGGGCACAGCTAAATGCCCTGAGTGCCCACAGAACTACCCAGACTCAGAGCTGACCGGCTGGCACAGTTCCTATGCAGCCAAAGCTGTGTTCTCCAGGAGTTGTATGCAAAGGTGGGCTTGTCCACCATCACAATTCAATAAATTTCCCAGGCTAAACCAAGGAATTCACGTGCCAGTGTATGTGCTTCTGTCTATGTTTCAAAGGTGTAGGGTTTTATTTAAAAGCTGTTTTTTCACGCCAGAGGCATTTCATTCAGTTTCCCGGCAGGATGTAATTGTTCTTTCATAGCAGTCCCACTTTACCTTCTCCACACTTTTTTCCACTTTCTCCGCTTTCAGTGCCAGCAGTTCCCTGTTCCCTGATTTCAGCAGGTCCTTGGGTCACCATTTCCCCCAGATTTTCTCTTCCACCCTCAGTGCTGCGCTCTGCTCTCTCTTCATTCCTCCTGGGCTCCTGTGACACACCTTCCCCAGTCTGGCTCGTGGGAGCTCCACAGTTTCCCTCAGCTACAGATAAAGAAACCAGAAATATCTGTTACCTCTACAGGTACCTCATCAACGACCATGGCACTGAAACACAAAGAAATGGCATTTTATTCTCCAGTACTACTGTGGTGCGACCACTTAGGAAACTGGAGGTCACTTCAATACTAGGAGAACAAACACATGGAACACAGATTTTAATTTATGCAACCTCATGCACTTAGCTTAATGTCAAAATATATACAATAAATGATGCAGTTAGCAGTTCTGTATTATATACAGTCACTGTACACCACAGACACACCAAGCAGCTTTCCAGGCATTGATTTATACCTGTGAAACTCAGCTGTCCTTACTTGAACAAGCACAAAGGCTTAAATATAATAAATAAAAAAAGTAAAAAGAACCTTACTCCTTCCTTTGCTACTGAAATGACAAATATGGGCATAGATTTATAAAAATGTTTCATTAATTTTCCAGATAGCTTAAAAAAAAATTATTAGAAGGAATCTACTGTGAGCTGTTGGAGAAAGGAAAGCCATCTTTTCCAGGTAATGACTCTCATGACAAATATAGTAACAAGTTAATAAAATGTCGATACCACGTTGCTTAGTTTTGAAAGGCAAAGCAAAAGTTTGCCATTTAATTGTATTCAGAATAACTATAAACCTCAAGGAAAGGGAGAGCTCCATTTTCTGCAAAGAAACCTGAATATATATCCTTCCTCATGGAATTTATATCCTGTTAACATTTATGTGAATTTCCCACTTGGTTCAAATTAGACTCGTGGAAGATCCTTGGGGAAAGCAAAATTAAGAAGGATCACTTGGCAGGTGTCTGTTCGTGGAATTGTTCATCCACAATTCCTCACATTTTGCCTGGACTTCTATACTGTATGTTCCAAAAGACTGCATTTGCTGAGATGAAGCACAGCCGGAGTGGAAATGCACGTTCTCCCTGCAGCCCGTGGCTCACCGTCAGTGCCCCGAGGGCAGCTGCACATCTCACAGCAGGGCAGCAGGTCGCTGTTGACGTAAGTGCAAGCACGGCAGTGCCAAACTGCATTTACTGCTGCACTTCTGCTTGAAGTGTCCAAGCCACGAGGAGGGACTTCATTGTCTTCTTCTGAAAACAAGGAGGGCTTTTCTCCAGCCTGGGATGTTTTGTTTTGGGTACTGGAGCTGCCTGGGGGAGATCCATTTATGCTTCTTGCTCTTTTGGCTTCACGTTCACAGGTACTTGCAGGGCAAACTGCATCCCCAGCCTTTACTGGGGTGGATCCCAGGTTTCCATCCCTCTTCTCTGCATCCTCTCCTTTGGTGCCCTCAGAGCACTCTGAGTCATTATGGAACAATTCACTGCCAGAAAGTCTTTTGCGTTTCTTCTCCGTGGAGGATTTTGGGGAAAAGAAGGAACGAATGTCATGCTGTTTTTCCTTCTCAAACTAGGAAAGAAACAGAGAATCAGAGAATCATTTAGGTTTGGAAGAGACCTCTAAAGCCCACTCGTGACTGTATCAGAAACTGCTATAACTATTGTTTTTCTCCATTAATCTCTAATACAAGAAGCTGTTTTAGCTTTGAAGACAGAAACACAAGAAACATTCCTTTAAGACCAACATTCCCCTTCTGTTCTATGAAAAGTGGCTTCAATATTTTCAGGAAAACCCTGAAACAGCACTGCCACAAACAAATACACAGAACTGGTATATTATCTATATATGTGCCTTTTTTGAAGATGCCCATTACAAAGAAAGGCTTTAAAACACTGTTTTAAATAACAGTCAATTAAACTCAGTACAGGCAGTAAAGATGTAATTTAAACAGAAATTACTTGGTCTTATCTGACTCTGAGGGTGGGTCTGTCACCTAAACGTAACACAAGGACCCATTAGAAGCCTGCAGCTGACATTTATTCCCAGCAGAGCACTTTTCCCAGCTTTACTGAAGCTTTAAAACGGAATTTACATTCCTTTTTCCTACTTATCTATTGTTTCTCCTTTAGTAAGTCTGCAGTGCAAAGAAAGCCCAGGCAAACGACAGTTATTTTTTTAAAGGAAACAAAACAGAAAAACATAAGTTTCAAGTCTTACGTGTGTAAATAAAAGTTCATTTTTGGGATCTTCTAGACTTTCATTTGGGATCCATGCCTCAGCAAAACTCAAAAAATCCCATTTTTCCTTATCCCCTTCCTCAGCCTGCATTTTCTCCTTCCTGCCATTGAGGGTGCTGCCCGTGACTTTGGCCTGCAGGAAGACAACTGCATGAAGTTTCCAAGGAATTCATGTGTTGGAACAAATTCATTCACCTATAAGCACTCCGTTTACTTCCCCTGCAAACTTAATTCAGCATTTGCAACGGAGTAAGCTGCTGTAATTAAAAATAAGTGATTAGCCTATTCTTTCAGCATCCATTTCTGAATGTCAAGTACAGTTTGCAGCACCTGGATTCCTTAAGCAGGGGTTATCTTTCAGAAGCAGAGGAATATATTGGCAATCAGGTGGTTACCACTCCCTCACTGCAGTAGCCGTGGGGAACAAACCAACAGAACCACCCCAGCACAGGGGCAGCCAAAGGCAGGAACCACAGCCATCAGCTGACAGCCGCATCAGATGAATCCAGCGTAATCACAGCCTCAAACGATCCTGGCCCCTGGCGTTGAACAGGCAGTTCCTCCTACACTGACACTTGCGGCAGTGTCACAAAACAAGAGCTCACAGAACACACCTCAGTTACCGAGACAAGACACTAATGAGTGGTACCAAAGGCCACAAAAAGGTAACAGAAGCAAAACAGTCAAATTATTTTAATTAGTCCTGTGAGCTCTCAAAGATCTTCCCAGCAAGGGAAAATAGCAGACTGGAGCTACTCCTAGCTTTAAACTGACAGGGGGCAGGTTTAGATTAGAGATTAGGAAGAAATTCTTCCCTGTAAGGGTGGGCAGGCCCTTGCACAGCTTGCCTAGAGAAGCTGTGCCTGCCCCTTCCTTGGAAGTGTCCAAGGCCAGGTTGGACAGGGCTTTGAGCACCCTGGGCTGGTGGAATGTGCCCCGGCCCATGGCAGGGGGTGGAACGAGATGGTCTTTAAGGTCCTTTCTGATTCAAACCATTCTATAGTTCTAAGATTCCCAACAACACTTGGGTAATACCCGTGGAAAATGACAACAGAAGGTAAGATTTGCGTAATCTTGGAAATGAGAATTCCTCTGCCTCTGACAAAGGAAATTCACTTAAGGCACAACACTCATTCAATTAAAAGTAAAACCGTAACAAATTCCAGCTGTTACGAGTGAGCAGAACACCTTAAAATGGTAAACTGGACAACCGGAGCGCCGAAAAGCTGGAAGGCAAAACAACCGTTCTCCTGCAGACGTGAACCACCCTGTTCCCCTGGATCCCCTGGCTCTACCCCACAGCCACCTTGCGGTTGAGCATGGCCCAGAGCAGCGTGTCCATGGTCCCCCTGGCCGTGAGGAAGTGGATGTTGACGGAGCTGCCCTGCCCGATGCGGTGCGCCCTGTCCTCCGCCTGCTGGATGTGCCCGGGGTCCCAGTACAGCTCGGCAAACACCACGTGAGTGGCTGCGGTGAAAGTCAAGCCCTAAGCAAAACAAGAAGATGCATTTTAGGGGAAAGGCTCCACGCACAGAGCAGCTCATTGTCTGAAGCAAAAGTTAGAGGTTGTGCAAGACATTTTGCTATGGAAGAAAAAGGGACCACCTCAACAAGAGATGGGCTTGTTATCCTGATTTCTTCCTCAGACCTCAGATAAAGCATAAGTAAGGTGAAAAAAATACTTCAATATTGTGCAGGGACTCCATATTGCTTTTCACTATGTAATTAACACTTATTAATCTGGTGTTTTTAGAGAAATAGAGTTTTTACTAACTCTTCAAGAATGAGATGCTGCTGCTCCTTCTCACCATTTTGGCCAAGTAATTTCAACAGAGGCTTAAAGCAGTGAAGGTGATCAGTGCACAGAAATGAATACACGAGAGGGCAAAGGACAAACTGCACGAAGACCAACTGCCCTCAGCAAATCCCTTCAGGTGCCCCCTGACCTCAGCAGCTGTATCCCTCAAGTGTACTATTGCCCATATTTCCCTTCTGTCCCACCTGCCCAGCTGCCTGAATGCTCAGGACAGCCACGCGGGTCTCGGGATCCTTCTGGAACTGATGCACGAGGTGGATCCTCTCTGCAGAGGGGACGCTTCCATCTATGCGGATGTAGCGAACCTGTAACATCACAACAGGCACAAAATGGCATCACCAAGGGCTGCTTTGGGACCCACACCCCTTCTGTCCCCCACGGAAAGTAGGGAAACAACTGTTCTATCCCTGTCCTGGGGACGGGGGCACATCAGTACTCATCTGCCCTGTGAGTTACAATTCAGACTCCCCCTAGAGAAGTGCAGGCTTAGTAGTCCCTGGTTACAGAAGTAGAAGACAGAACAAATAAGGGATCTTAACATGGAATACGCCACAGAAGAATCTGGAGTTTCCCTGACATGATTTATTAAAATTGCAAGCATTAAAAAAATAGTAACAATATAAAATAGCAAAGTTAGCCACCATTGCCTAGCAATAGTTGAGAGTCCACAGTCAAAGTACTGTGGAAGTTGTTAGCAAACAGTTGTACTGCTTTGACTGAAACATTCAGGTGAGATGCTAATGTGCTGTTAAAACCCAGAAAAAAGAGAGTAGACAGAGGCACACTGGTAGAAAAACACCTGCCTACAGCATTGATTTAATACTAATAAAGCATCATACCAGATGCAGTGTGTTTACATTACCCTCAGACACAGAGCAGTTCTTCAAATCCCTTTTAGCCAGGTGGCACTGCTGTGTGTGTATGTAAAATCCTGAGCTCCCGTGCCCGTGTGCAGTTCTGAGCTGCAGCACAGCTCACCTGGGAAGTGAAGGGTGTGAGCAGAGCTGTTCCCTCCTCACCTTACTCTCTATGGCAGCCTCTGTGCAGGCCTGCAGCATGCTCAGGTGGTGGGCAAACACAAGGAACTTCAGCTTGTCATTCTCCAGCATCATTTTGATGTAGTCCTTCACTGCTCCTGCCTGGAGTAGGAGAGTGTGTTTTCATTCCTCACACATACAAGGTGTTCAAATAGACAGGTTATTTTAATGCCTTTTGGTCCTTTGTAATATAAAAAGTTAAAATTTTCGTACCTTTTGTCATCCACTTAAGACTATCGAACACTAGCATTGCCACTAAGTATAAAATGATTAATTTTGTTTAAAAAAAATGTCACCGCTTTATGTCTTTGAGAAACCTAACTCACTCCTTCAGAAAAAAAGAATTATCCTGGAGACATCACATAATTACATGGCACTTATTCCAGATTAAGATGTAGATAAACCCTCTTTTAATTACAACATCATTATCTGATGTTTAAATCCATATTTGGAAAAAAACAAACATATTTCAAACAGACAAGGTAATGTTTAATCCCAGCTTCTGTATCTGCACCCACATAAAACCATACATCAAAACTGAAAGAATAATTCTGATACTTTCATGATACCATAATCATAAAATATTGTGCTATTTAAGCATTCATAGAATTCCACTGTGTCAAATGCAATTTTCAGTATCTTTTACAAAACTATTAAAGTAATGATGACAGCTGATAACAAAGCTAATCAGTGATCACCATGCAATACCCATTGCAGCAGCCCTGGGATTTCCTTTTCCCATTATAATGGGGCTCTGACTATTCCATAAACACAGAGGGGAAAAGAGTGCTTCTCATGTTAGGGAAAGACTTGCACGCTCACCTTGGCAATGGCTGTTTCTTTGTACATGCGTGTGATCAGACTCATGACCTGAGAGAAGTGGCTTTCAGGGGCATCTGAATTCAGGCTTCTTATTAACTTCTCCCACTCTGCAAAAGTGGCACTCAAGTTCTAATTGGCAGGAGAGACCAGTGGTTACACACACAGTACAAAGCATGTTCTACCTCCACACTAACAGTTCAAGTATGAAACGTTTAGGAACTGAGTGCTTTTGAGAACTGTCCAATTGAGCTAAAAGTAACTGTAGGATTCAAAATCTATGGGAAAAGAAGACAGGAAGGAAGGTGGTACTAAAATTAGAACAAGTTTAATCATTGATGCATTGCTTTGTAATGTTCTTAGTGTTATATTTTAGAAGAGTAAGAGACACACTATGCTTTGTATTCACCCAGTCTTTGTAACTACACATAGCACACGTGCATACACACAAATGCAGATGGACACAGGATATTCCCCTTTCCTAACAAATGTGTTTGTAGCAGAAGTGGAAAATGTACCTTTGCTGCAGCCTGTGGGAGGTCAAAGGGAATACGCTGCCTGACTTTGGGAGGCAGCTGAGTCAGGACATCATTCTTCAGCCTTCTGATCATTATTTCACTTAGAAGCTGATGTAGTTCTTCTAAATTGGAAGCTCCTCTACAGTCCCATCGAGCTCTTTTACCAAAAAACCTGAAAATGAAAAATCAACACTAGACCTTCCAAGCTCCATAGAAATCTTCACATTCATTATAGGCAGGAAAGCCATCATGAAAACTGAAACTATCACCATTAATATTCCTTTGCTTCCCTCCCTGAGAATTCCTTCCTAGTCACTGCCAGAGGATTTAAAGCTTAAGGCACCATCTTTAAATGTAATACTATTTAGTGAGTGTGGTTAAATAGAAGAAGTCAGTTTAATGCTAAAAAACTAAAGGTTGAAAAGAGGAAGTATTTATTAACTCAGTTTTCCTTATTCTTTCTTGCTTTGCTGTTTGAGGAAGCATTTCAGCAGGAACAGCAGCTTTGTTCTGTCAGCATTGCCTAGAGACAATAAAATAAGGAAAGTGAAAGATTTTGCTGCCTTTGGAGAACAGCCCAGGCAGCATTTTCCAGAGCAAGGAGAGTATGTTGCAAGCATGTAATTTTTATTTTAAAATATTGAAAAAATATAGATAATTGTAAGCCTTGCTGAGCTTATCACCAGTGTTCTAACTGACCACAATCACTTGGAACAGGGGCCGAGGGACTCCCTTCTGGTGAAGTCCCGGCACAGCACTCTGGGAAGGGGGCAGAGATGGCAGATAGCAACACCTTCTGCTCAAGATCCCTTCTTTTCTATTTTCTGTCCTTATAAAGGGCTCCTCCCTGCACCTTCAGCACTGGGGATACAAGAGAAAGGGAGGCAAAACCTCCCGCAAACAGCTTGGAGTTCACCTGTCCAGCAGGTGTTTATGGAGACCTCAGTGAAAACCACCCACAACACGAAATAAATGCACAAAATAAATCTATCCGGGCTATTCCCACAGGATGTTTTGCTTCAGCCAAGTCACGAAGAAAAAGTTATTCACTGGAAGCTTGCCAAACACTGAACTTGATTTCTATTACATTTATGGTATTCCAAAAATAAGTTAATCATCTCTGATTGAGTAGCTAACCATGCTGTGCCCACGCACACTTGTGGTGTGAAAATTACGGATGCATTCAGTCAAAACACATGGAAAAAATAGCATTTCTCTGTCTGAAAATTAGACAGTGCTCTTGCACGCTATTTGAAATTAAATACTGATAAAATGACTGTGATGGAGGGAGAAAAACAAGCTCTATGAAAATGAAACCATGTAATTATTACTGTAAAAATTATATCTAAATGCCAGCTAATTTACTTGACAAAAATCTGCTATTTTGAACGCACGCGAAATTGGAGATGTGATATTTTTTATCTAAGGAATTTTTTAAAGGTTCTTCCCTTCTCAAAACTTTATATTCCAGATTGTAACATGGAGTCAGATGGGTAAGAGCGAGCGTAAGACTGAGAGCAGTCACTCCAGGTCCAAAAGAACAACCTACACACCTCATGCTAACAACAGTAAATTTGCAAATAATTTTACTTAAAAGAATGCTGGCACTGAAACTATTTCAAACTTTGATAGCTTTCACTTTTATTTAATAAAAGTGGAATTAATTAATTTAATAAATGTAATCCTTTTCGCAGCCCCCTTTGAGGGAGGAGATGGTACCTGACCCCGGGTTTTCAGGCAAGATGGTATGTTACAGCAGTAACCTACCTACTGATTATCTCACTTGACATGGTAAATAAAATCCAAGACACTCCTAAGAAAATAAATAAGCAAGTACAGTAATACCTGACACGAGCATTGCAGTATTTTTTAGCATATTCTGTCCAGGTTCCAAATCTTCCTGGAAACAGTGCCTCGATCTGCATGAAAAGCTGTATTAAAAAAAACCAACAGTAACACTGAAAAATTAAAAATTGCCTGCAAATACATAAGGCTATTTAGAAATAATGAATGCATGATTACTGTGCTAAGGTTACATTGCACAGCTGCACAAAAACACACAGCTTGGCCCACATGCAAAGGACATTCCACAGGAGTACACGTGTCTTCAGACAGGGACCTGGAAGAGATTTGTATTGAACAAGAAAACATGGAAGAGAAGATACTATTCCCAAAAGTATGATTTCTATCATTTGCCAGGTCCATGGGCTTCTGCAGAGCCGCAGTGCAGGTTCTGCATGAGTACTCTGCTTCCTAAAACTCACGGAAGACCTGCTCAAGCTGTACTTCAAACAAAGGACAGCATCAACAGAGACCAGCAATGCCACGCCTTTGTTCCCTGCTGAGTAACAGGTGCCCAATACCAGTTTGGAGACCCTGAGCCAGGGAGAATCCCACTTTACAAGCTGTCAAAGCTTTCTGCATTCCAAGCCCAGTCCAGGATCCAAGACACACTTAAGAGGGAGAAGGAGGGACATGACAGAAGGCTCTCTAAATGCATTTCCCTGCTGTCCCATTTATTCCACTGTCCATCTCTTCTGCCACCGAGGCTTTCCTATCACCCATCACATGCCAGTGACCTCACCCCAAAAGGAAATTACTACAGCCTTACTTTGTTCTTTGCAAGCTTCTTTCAGGACACAAAGTTAGAGAACTGGGAAGCAGCATGAAGAATAAAAAGTACAAACCCAATTTATTCACCCAAGGGAAATGCTGTTGTTTTGACACAGATCTGGGCCAAACAAGAAACTGTCTGCAAATATTTGCTATAAATATACATAAATAATGCTTTTCATTTTCTTTACATTTCAAGACTTCATAGAAATATTCTGCTTATGAACAAAGCTGACTGAAGACATATAATGCTTTTTAAACCTGCCCTTATAAGCCACGGCAGAACTTTGGTACCACTATAAAATTGTCTCAAATTGCTCCATTTGATCATGAGTTTTGATCCCATTTCTGTGATCAAGGACAGCTTGTATGGAATTTCTCTTGAAGGCCTTTAACAATGATCCTGGTCTCAGTATCAATGCACTATAGAAAGGTGTTACACTTTCTAACTTCAGTTCTTCCTCCAGGGTTGGTTCAATGCCCTCAGTATCTGTGCAGGAAGATTCATAATTATCCACACCCAGAGATACAAATATTTGTTTTCAAATTTTAAGCACACATTCCTGATACAACAAGCCCTTTTCCATACAGGGGATATCTTTCTCAAGTTATAAGGTCTCTGAGCAAATTAAAGTATTAAAGGGTCTTGGCATAACTTCTGTTTACACAGCAAGAAACTCTGAAGTGTAAATCATTATTTATATAACTGTTATAACTTCCCTGGACACAGCTCTTATATTCCATTTATTTCTACCATTGGTAAATAAAGGCAGTTTTCTTGGGTTCAGTAAAAAACCCAAGTGTTTTTTGGTTTCCACTCTGCTCCTCCCTAATTCCATAAGCTGAACTTCCTTCAAAGGAAGGCTTGTCTTTCTGGACTCCAACAAGCACAGAAAATAATTTTTTCCACTTATGTGAACATTAGGAATACTCAGTGAAAAACCAAGGGCCTCCTATGTCAGTGATGGACTAGAAGATTTAATACAGGTTCTTGTCTACCAAAGCCTCTCCTACCCAGGAGAAACAAACAGTTCTCTACCCAGGATCTTTACTTGTATTTCCCCCAACAATCAGTCTGTTACCTATGAGAAACAGTCTCAAATTCACAAGCCTGGAACACGTTTGCAAAACCAACTCAAACAAACATACATTGGTTTACTTTCTTGTACTTGTGCTCCCCAATGCAGCCAGGGCACTTCCTGATGTCACAATGCAGTAATTGTATCTACTCAAGGAAACTACAAAACTGTTCATTTATTACTGATACTCTCCTGAAAAAAAACAACCCCAAAACACAACTCAGTACATCAAATACCTCTTCAGGTCTTCCTAGAGCAGGAGTTCCAGTGAGGAGAACAGCTCTCAGAGCTTTCTGCACAATTGGCAGCAGGATCTTGCTGCGGGTGGCGTTTCTGGACTTCATGTAGTGGGACTCATCAATCACAACCACCTTGAAGTTCTGCCTGTACAAAGTGTCTATTAAGGTCTGTGCATCAGAAGTTAACAGCCCGTACCCCAGAATCGTCACTTTGCTGGTTGATATTCCCCTAAAAGAGAAAATACACAAGGTTCCTTAGTCAATTTTCACTGTGGGAAAAGCAATACAGCAAAGAGATTATAAGAAACTAATTTAAGAAGGTATGTATGGCTCCTTTTGGATTGATTGACCAGTGGGCTGTCAGGCAACCAGTTAACAGCTTTGGGTGTTTAAAACATCTCACACTTATCAACCACACACATTTCATCATCATTTGCAGAAGACATAAATTGCATTCCGAAGGGTTTTCATTCCTCTGGCTGCATTGCTTCAACCTGTGCCCCTGTCCAGGAGTACCACATGAAACAAAACCACTTTCTGGACAAAAAGTTACACACAGTGTTAGCAGCCAAACACCCGAGGCAATAATGTCTCTGCGCAAGCCTCCACTGCTCTGGGTACAGAGTCCCCTCACCAGCAGCCCCACATGGCAAACTGGACTGTGCCTGAGTGTCTGGGCACTGTAAAAGTACAGTCTGGGCAGAACCTCAACCACCTGGAAAAAACATTCCTGCCAGAGCTGTCTACCCAGCTGGTTTGCTCAAACAGAACATGAAGAAGACAGAAAACCTGGAAGCAGGGAATTGACAAGGCAAAAGATGGAAAAAATAGTATTTAATTGGAAATGAACTTATTGTAATCAATTCAGAGATGTATACAGGTCCACAAATTGATTTTAAAATCACTAGAGAGCACTGTGGCCCTTCAGGAGCCTTTGAGCAGCACAGGAGCTCAGAGCTGTCTGACAAAAGCCACCAGAGCTGCTCTGCCCCTCTGCCAGGCACCACTGCTCTGCTGCCATGGGTTCTGCCTGGTCTTCAGGAGCACGAGAGCAGAAACACAGGCAGAAGTTCCCTGGAGCACTGAGAGGCAGAGGATAAGTGCATGATGCTCCTGGCCGTGGAGAGGCAAAGGCTGGAGCACTGAGGTCAGTGCACCACACACTGGCTGTTCTGGACCCATCAGTGCAGCAACCAGGAGAACAAGAACACCCCCTGCCCCTTTGGGAGGGGTGCAGGAAAACTTACAAAACAGAACTATCTACTCTTAGCGGAACCAGTGTGTTCAAGAAACATCCAATTTCAAATCCAGCTAGAAATTACAAGAACCTAAATTGATGCCTAAGTATATCTTAACCTGTTTAAATCAAAAAGTCAGAAAACGCTCCGGCAGTAAGTTTAGTTGTTCAAGCTTTGAAGAAAAGCAAAGGGCTGAACTCAGAGAAATCAAAGCAGAACATATGGAAGTAGAATGTAACAAAGTGCTAAACCAAGTCTGGCAGCTGTATCTTTGCATTTCCTTGCAAATGCATAAAACACTCTCTAATGTTAAAATATTAATTAGTTCAACAACCTCACTTGTAGCTAGGAAGCCTCCTGGGAGGTAAACAAGAAGAAACCCAAGTTTTCATCTCTCCTTGTTGAACAAAAGTAAGTGATAATGGTTAAAGTCTATGCCTTGAAAAAAATCTTAAAAACAACAGAATTTCGTTTGCCATGTAATTCTGCCATCACTTTCTTTACTCCCCATTTCCCCTGTCTACATGCAGCACTATAAGCTTCAACTTTGAGTGCCTCTGAGATAAATAACTAAAAAAAAAAATAAAAAGCTCATTTCAGTTCCCATATTCTAATTATAAACTTAAAGTTTGACTATCAAAACCCCTTGACTGAGCTTTAACCTGTTTTCACTTGGGTTTCTGTGGGTACCACAAGGAATTTCCAAATAGCACATCTTGGTGGTCAAGTCCTTTGTGATACTCCCCAGACCACATGAAGACCAGTCTGCCCCATCCTGAAGCTTCAGAACAACATCCAAACACCACCACGAAACCAACCAAGTAATTTACAGTCGAGCAAACTAAAAAACACCCTTGTAATTCATGGTAATAGGAGAGTTATTCTAACAACACACAAGTGGTAGTCTCTCTTTGATGAATTCATGCTATTAAGTCTAAAGATAGGAAGTCTGGGTCATGATGACCTTTTCAGTTATTTAGGGATTACTTAGTCTAACTTACAAAATTTCTCAGTGCACTAAATAGAACTTAAACAGTAATTTCCTCCTTATTTTGTGATGTATACCAGAAGTTTTCCAAAAACATTTTAGAGACGCTAATGATTTCATCAGAGTTCAGGAAATAACTGTGTATGTTCAATCTGAGACACACTGAAGTCATCTCCTTTTCAGCAGACAAGCATTTGCTCCTTTGCAAAAAACCAGATTTCTCAACCTCAAAGAAAATGAGCAATAAAACAAGACAGAACTGGGAGGAGTTGCTGATATCCCAGAGGGTGGCTCTGCCTGAGCAAGGGGTAGGGAACAAGCCTTCCTACAGAAGAACAACAGACTCTACTCACCCAATATCAGTTTTGTTCTGAATGATGCTAATGTCATCTGGAGAGAGCTCTGGAATCCACTTCTCCATCTCATCTACCCAAGGGTATCTCAGAGAGGAAGGCACCACAATGAGGAGAGGCCATTCATTTTTGTAGTAATATGAAATGGCAATTGCTTGAATTGTTTTACCCAGCCCCATCTGGGAAAAGAAGAGAAAAGAACAACATTAAAACCAGAAATGTCTGCTCAGAAAGCAAAGTCCACTCAGAAGTGCTGAAGAGAATTTGCAAAGACAGAACCAGCTAAAGGAACCCAAGTCAAAGAGCTCCTCACATAGTACCTATCCCATTATCACTTTGTTACCACAGATCATCTTTTGGATTAATACATTTCTTATATTTGGTTGAAGTCAAAAGAAGCATTTCCATTCATTTCAGAAGATTTTCAGTTAACAGGACAGACTAAAAAAAAGATCAAACTCTTTAACTTGTTAAGCTGCCCCAAACATTTTTAAAAGACTGTGCAAAGGAAAGAAACATACAGGATGCCTTCCTACAATAAAAACAACCCTGCCCTAAGATGCAGATGCAACTGAGGAACAGAAAGGTGTGTGAAGAACTTTGGGTTTGAACCAGCAGGTCAATGAAAAGAAACTGCTGCTCATTGCCCTGAGCTAAGGGGTGGGTTCTCTTTGCTCTGGGGGACAGAACAGGAAGCCCTGCTAGTGTGGAATTCAGACTTATAGACAGTGTGAAGGGTAACAATTCAATATATAAATACATGTACCCAACAAGAAGGTTCTTTGTTCATACTGCCAAGGCAGGAACGCTCCCAAAGCGTTATCACTGTATATAGCAACAGACTAATATAACATCCAGAATTTAGGGGTTTGTTCAAAAAATAACACCCTCCCCTCCAAGGTTTTATCAAAGAATGCAGCTATTTTCTCTACTTTTCAGGTGGCAAGAGACAGTTCCAGACTCCTGTTAGCCATCACAACAGAGTGGCCTTATGATGCAGGTTTCCCACAGAGTCCAGTGGATGTTGAGTTGATTTGCTGCTGCCCAAGCACTCACAGTAGAGACATAAACCAACAACTGACTTACACCTCCACTGCTGAGTGGACTGATGGAATAGTAGCATGAAGAGATTTCCCAGGTACAGAAGAGAACAGAATGAGTATTTCCGCGATTACTACAAAGAAAAGTAATCACAGATCTATTATTATACTAAGTTTTCATTCAAAACTGCCAAGTTTTCCTTAAAATTTTCCTGCGAGCTCCCCTTGTGCCACCAGTGATTCACAGGCCAGCCGAAAACAAATCCAAGGGCAAAAATAAAAAAACCCCAACAACAAAATAACATTAATTTTTAGTTTGTTGCCACAGTTGTCTCCCTAACTCAGACTGCCCAGTCTCTGGGGATGATCCAGACAACTGAGCTGATGCACACCACTGCACAATATTCCTTCAGTGCCAGACTCATTGTCAGTCCAAAATACACATTATTTACTTTGGAATAAATATATATTGCAGGGCTTTTTATTGCTAACACGATCACACACAGCTCATTTTCTCATGGGCAATAAGAAACTGTTTTAATAAACAAATATACTGCTGATATTTTGATTTTCCCCAGGCTTCCATTTTCTCTTCCTCTGAATACTTTTGTAGTCTTCACAGTTTCCAGAAACGTCACATTCTATGCCATGACACTTCATCTCCAGTTGTAATGAGATTTTTATAATATGCTTAAATCCTGGTAATCCATCTCTCTCTCCCTCCCAGAGTGTCAAGAAAACCCAAGTTAGAATTGGGAGACTATATCAATCCCCAAATATTACCTCTTTTTTGGAAAGGTTTGATACTGACAACACATCAAGAGCATCATTACAAAAATGCTTTAGCTGTGGGAAGAAATGCTGGACCCAGATTTCCCTAATAAGGAATGCAATCTGAATTTTCCTATGTGTGGCAGCAATGAATTTCACTATTACTGCTTGATCAGTGAGTTTAAGAAAATTCATCTCTGGAAACCATATCTGTTATCTAAAAATCCCTTTGGACCACAAATGTCTACTAAGCCATTAAGAATACAGTTATGAAAGGGCTTTAAAAAGTCACCTGAATTAATATTTTCAAGACTTAGGAATTAATGAGATTTAACCCACCTTAACACAATTAAAAAGGAACCTTCTAATTTTTCCCCAAGATTCTTTGAAACCTGTGTCAGGATTCATCTTCTCCTCACTTAGGTAATTCAGGAATATCTGCTGACTACCAGAGGAATTAGGCTGCTTTCATTACCAGCCTCTCTGCCCACATCCCTCAAACCAAAAAAGGCACATCTGCATGAAGTGCATTAACACAAGAAAAAAAGGGTGCCAGAGGAACAGGAACATCACTTACCTCATCAGCAATCATACACCTGAATAAGAAAAAAGAGACAGGGGAAAAAAAGCAGAAATTAATATTAAATATAACTTGGTAAACCAATACTTACAAATTGATTCCTATAAATTTAAGTCACAGATTTGCAGAACCAATGGAAGGAAACAAGGTGACTTCATTCCTCCAGGTGTCAACTAGAAAAAGTGAATTTGGTCTGAATTTGAAAGCATGCCAATTATTCTAAAAAGATATATTCCATTTGTAGCATTACTGGAGAACCTGCCATTGCATTGAATTGCTGCTTAGGTCTAATGATACATTAATTGTAAACTTAGGAGACATTTTCAAGGCAGGAAGAGCATCCTCAGTTTTTTTTGTCCTTCAGAAACAACAGTGTTTTTGCTGCTTTATGACTAAGGATTATTTATATGTCAGACTGATTTTAAAAATCTGCTTTCCAGAGCTGTCACATTTGTTTGGAAATAGAAGCAGACACTCCCTCTCCCCCACCAATTGTACCAGCTGAAGTATTAGAAAATGATTCTGATTTTTTGCCCATTTTGGAGTCACTTGGTAACCACTCCAAGTAAAGACAATGACAACTCCAAATCCCCAGCCTAAACTAGGAAATTCTGCTCAGCATATTTACATTATCTAGACATTAAATGCCATCTTTGATACAAGTTTCTTAAAGGTATTTTAAGTTATTTAGTTCATTTATATAGCACATCTTTAACTCAAAGAGGGTTTAGGGAACTTAAATGTCTCTAGTCCACGAAAGCCTCTTCATCATGGAATTTGGTGATGGTTAAGGTCCCTCCCAACCCAAACCATTCCATGATCCAGTATGTACCCTCTGTCTGCCAGTGTCAGTACCAGTGGCTGCCCATTTCCACAGTGTCTTTCAACTAAGGCAACAAATTAATTCAAAATTAATCCTCACACAGCTCAATTTTTTGTAAGTAACAAGCTATGCACTTACAATCGCTTTGTGGCGACACCCCCCCAGCTGCTGGGGATGGGGTGATGGAAACAAAGGAAGAAACGGAACAAGACAAAGCCCCCAAATCTGCACAGACTTCCAAAGGGGGAAAAAAAAAGGCAGGAAGAGAAATATTTGTAGTGGCAACTCCTGAGTCTGGGGCGTTAATGCCTGTGATTTGCAGCTGGGCAAAGACATTCATTTGCAGACAACTAAGACATGATTCTAATTTTAAAATGGCAGGTTTTGCTCAAAGACTGATTTGATGTTTTTTTTCTTTGCGTTCAGTGCTCATTGTTAATAGCTTGAATTGAAGTTTACAAAACAAGTCTTCCTGCAGATTCTTTGAGGCCAACTGCTCTCGGTGCATTAATCATGTTTTGTAGAAACAGTTTGAGGCCTGGAAGCAATTGGAATTCACAATAACCCACTGCTGCAGTTGTGCTTCGTACACAAATGCAGAAAATGAGTCACACTACAACAATTAGATACAGAGCAGAGGCATCTCGAGAAGAAACCACAGACCTTCTCCAACAATAAAAGTTATTTAATACAGGGATATCAGAGCAAAAGTACAAATATCGCAACACCCAAGCAGCATCTGGTAGCAAGGAAATGTGGTAAAGAGGACGGGGACACAAATGTTCCTTGCCAACTTGTGCTGACAAATACAGGATTTCTCAGCACAGCAACTTCAATTTTAGTAGAAATGCATAAATAATGCAATGTTAATTATGCCGGTTCAGACACACAAACCGAAGTGAGAATGCATAAGAGCCTATTGCCCTGTTCTTTGGCATATGTGAGTCACTTGAACCCTCCTTTTTTTGGTTTCAGGATAACAAGCTACAATGAAGAAATTCAAAGTGATTTACAAATCACTCTGATAATCAGAAGCTGAATAGAAAATAAAACAAAAAGCTTTAAAATTACGTCAACCACAGGAACAGATGGATTTTCCCATAAAGCTGGGTTTTTTCATTAGAGTGAACTGTAGCCACTTAAACCTGGATGACTTGGCTATCTGCTGATGCATAAGAAATTGTTCTGTTTTCTTTTCTGCACTCATTTTCACACTGCACCCATAAAATCTTTGGGGCTACGGAGCAGCTTCTGTTTTCATGTCTATTAATTTCCATTTAATATGTCTGAAGTGAAGCTTCTTATGTAGCAGCAACAAAGCTTTTTAAAGCTCCAGTTAAAGCATCTGAAGGTGTCAACCCTCTGTTATGATACATCCAGAAACATGAATCACTGCTTTGACCCACACTGTTCACACTCAACTTCCTCAACTGCTACAGTTTTTAAATTGCTAATTTATGCCAATTAATTAACGCTATTGACACTCACATTTGATCAAACTTTGACATGGCACACAAGGTTGAGGTTATGATACAGGTAGAAGTTAATTAAACTACTGTAAGTGGAAATGGAGGATATTCAATTTATTTTATGACATAATGCATTTCGGAGCATTCATCTTGTGCAGCTTTCAGAGTTTTAAAGTAAGAATCCTAAAGATACCTGCTTAATGTAATCACAAAAGATAAGTCCCAATGTTTTTCCATTAGGTTCTAGGGCAATGACAAACAGCTTATATTACTGAGAGGAAAATCATCAAGTGTCTCCGGTTTATAATCACAATTAGATTTGAAATGTAAAGAACCTCCCCATCATCAGAGCCCACACCACACAGAACTTGCAAGGTCTGTAATAGTTGCCTTAAGCTGTTAAAAAGCAATACTTTACATAATCTCAGAAATAAGCAGCCTCTATTTAAACCAACCTTCAGTATGTTCTATAGTACTGGAGTCAGACAAGCTGCCAACATGGACAGAAAGGTTCCATGCTGTCAGAGCAGGAGGAACAGACTTCAGCTACACTGAAGGGACAAATATGTATTTTTGTTTCACATATTTTGACTGCAAGAAGACAGACTTCTTGTTCTCTGAAGTTCAATTAGTCATTTCCTCTCAAGTGGTAGTTACCCAATCTGAGCTTCATCATTCCTACCCCATCTGTTCATATGACACCTTAATAATAGCTCTATCCAAGAATATCAACCAGAGCCATGATACGCACATTCACATCCTGTTAGAAGCTCAGCCCACATGGGCAAAAGTTTCAGAAAAGCATGGGAAAAAAATTCATTTTAGATGCCTCAGCTGCACTTACTCTCAGCAGTAAAGTCTAGCCCTGCAAAAAGCACCACGGTCAATGGCAAATCCTTTCAGGTTCGTTCCCATTTAATTTTTAAAGGTTTCCCTTCTTCAGAGCAGGTCCTGTGGCTTGTACTTTGTCCATCCACCCAGGAAATCTGCTATTTTTTCCCAGCAGAAAGCACTGGAATCTCATCAGGATGCACTGCACATGCTGCTATAACCTTGCCACTACTCATAACCCTTCTGCAGTGTAGGGTTAGCAATGGCTTTGGACATGGGAGTATCTTCAAAGATAAACAGAAGGGAACCATAGTTTGGTCCCTACTGGGATTTAACAGTCCTTTCATCTGGAGATGCATTAGCTTTCAGATAAAACAACATTTTCCTTTAAAATGCCAACACAAAGAGCCCCAGGAAGCACCCTGGTGAGTGAGTGCACGTGCAGAGAGCAAGGTCTGTGTGCTGGGTCAGCTCAGGTGCTCCAAACCCTCGCTGCTGACCCCACATGACCAGAACTACTGCAGCATCTGAGGTTATACACAAACCCATCACCGTGTGTGAAGACTTCTCCTAAATGTAGAGAATCGGGACATCTAAGGCACCACACAATGCTGGATGAGTCAGAACCCCACGACCAGATTTCCACAGGTAAAGGTATCGAGCACCAAGCAAAGGTGCTTCTTACTGCCAAACCTTGCAGAGAAACCAAAAGTAAGCAAAAAGCAAAAAGGAACTAAGAGAGAAACCCAAGCCCTCTGAAAGCTCTCACCAGGAAAGTTCTGCCTCTGAAATGATAGAAAGCATAATTTTTCAAACCTTAAAGAGCACAGAAAGAGCTCCTGGCTTTGCTGATGTCAAGAAGATTGGAATCAACTTTGCAAAGCAGAAGGAGAAACAGATCTTGAAAATTTTATGCAGATGAGCTCATTGGAGAAGCAGGAGGAAACTGAGGCTAAGCTTCTGTGGCATATGCCATACAGCCACACAAAAATAGACGCCATCAGAAGGAGGGTAACGCTGAAAGAGTCTCATAAAATGAGTTTCAGGGAAGAACAAATGTTTAAATGAAAGTAATTTTTATTTCTGTGTGTCTGGGTTGCACTCAGGTCACCCCTTTTGAAATGTTAGCACTGTTAACCAAGCAAACAACACAGGTAAAGTCTCTTATGTTAATTACGGCTATTTCAGCAAGGTATCTTTGTAAAGAGAAATAATCTCACTCTGAACTTTGCTCTTGAAGGAATATTGATTAACAACACACTGGCACACATGTAAGGTCTGCATAACCAAGGATCCTACTAAATCATACAGCTGGTGTTAGAGGAGTCTTGTAACTACTGAAATATTTTGCAGTAATATCCTCTCTGAACTAGGCAGTTATGCTTCCCTACATGGAGGACTAAAAGCTGAAGGGCTACAGCAATCCAATACACCGATTGCTTGCTTGTGGGGATAATTTAACTTCTTGATTGATTTTCAACAGCTATTTATCCAGAGAAAAGAATCGTTAGAACTGCAGGTAGCTTTCTCAGAGCAAACTCCTTCCTTATCAATGCGTTTTCCAAGGCAAACAGTCAAAGCAGTAGCACTTAAATTTTTAAAACACTGAAAAATTTTGTTACTACTGAAGCAAATGAAGGCTGTTTTTTGTTAATGCAGGCTTTGGAACATGCTGTACAGAGGAAGCTCACGTCTTTCTTTCACCAGTGTGGGTGTCCTGATATTCTTGGGATTCTCACCTACTCATGTGAGTCAGTTTTATATAACGCTACAACATATAATTTACCTCCTACTCACAAGCCAACACTTTAGCACTAACATCTTATCCCAGGGTTATTTAAGGAATCTGAACCCGGTACATTTTTATATAAAACTGCGCAAGCAGCCGTTCCGTTTGTGTGTCAGTAATCACAGCACGCAGGCCTAAAACTTCAACAAAGAACTGACTTCCTTGCAGAAATCATCAAGGTTGTTTCCCCAAAAATAGTGCTCCGGGAGATGTAAGATAGGTTGTACCCTTTTAAAACACCCCTAAGTAATAAAAAAACAACCTCTGATCCAACATAAGGTGAACTAAGATGCCACATCTGCCATGCTGGTGATTCTCAAAAGGAGAGTGGAGGACAATGGTTGTGCTGTCTCGTGCTTTCCTCCAACACTCCTCAACATGTGACTGAAAAACCCACCTGAAGTGCTTTGTTAATATTTGAAAGCTCTCAGACCACATATTCTTGCATTTCAGCTTTGACAAAGATGTGTGCAAGAACACATCCCAGAGTGGTCAAGTTGAAGGTTAAACTCAGACACATCAACAGGTTTTTAGAATACATTAATTGAACTGTTCACTGAGGAAAAACTCTCATCAATGAGACACCAAACAGTGATGGTGAAATCTCTTTACCTACTCAGTCAGTGGCTGCAAAGACAGATGGGTTCACCAGCTGACTCAGTGCATGGAAAACTGACTTCACTCAGCTGGAGCAGTTGGAGTAAGATGAACTGATTTCAACTCCTGGTGATCCAGGTTGCAAATGTTAACCTTGCTGTTAAATACCTGTGAGCAACAGGAGGTCTGCTCTAGTATCCAGACTATCAGGGAAATTCAGGTACCTATCACGATTTTCCCAATGACTTCTGCATTCCCAAGGGACCCTCCCTCTGCATTTATCTGTACTGCAGGAGCTGCAGAACTACTCTCTTTGTGTCTTTCTCCTGTAAATTTAGCTGAATCACATAATAGGGGAAAAAACTACATAGAAAAATGTCTCATCACTAGTCTCTCCATTTTCAACAGTTCCCACAGTCCTTTTTTTTCTCCAGTACTCCAAGCTCTGAAAACCAGTGTTTTCTCCTACACTTGGTTCCTCCTCCATACCAACGCTTCAAATTACTTTTATACCTTTCAAATACTTCAGAACAACTATCCATTCAGCTGTCGACAGAATACCCCACTTCTTTTCTGACATGCATCTCTGAACTAAGCAGATTGCTGGTCTTTTATACATTGATTTATCCCCTCTAACTCATCCCCCCTTCAACACAAGGACATCAGAGAACATGTGGATTCAAACTGCTGACCCAGTTACCCTTGGGTAGTTTTCCCTTATGCTATTCCTCTCCTTCCAGCTTCCATTAAGTCAGTCAGAGTGTGACTCAGATTTAAGACTTTACTTCCCCTCACTCACACTAAAGCCACTCAAACCCGATCACTCCCATTCTTCCCTCTCCCTGATGCTTTTAGTTGAACACACTGACTTTTCCTCATGGATTCTCACACTGCAAACTTCCAGCACACAAAACTATCTCCTCCTCCCCCTCTCTCCATCACTGTTGACAACCTATTACCTGCACTTGTCTCTATCTCCCTTGGTTCTCCTCTTCCATTCCAACAAATTGTGCCCTGCATGTCAAAAATCTGTATTTTCTCTCTATTCCTGCTGCTGCAAGTCCACATTTAAGCCCAAGTAAATTCTCAAATTGCTACCATTGCTTTTTTCCATTCTTAAATCCTTTTTTTTAACCCCACACAGTTCCTCTCCTGAATTATATTCCATGTTCACTTACTGACAATGCATTTTTTGTCCCATTTGAATTGCTTCCCAGTTCCTGCAGCACCACTTCCAAACAAGCTTCCCTGGCTATGAAAGCTCTGCAGAACTTGGCTCAACCTCTCATTCATCCTTCCTGCATCTGAACCTCATTCTGTGCGCCAGCATCTTCATTTAATCATCTCTCTCCTCTCTGGCACTTCTCAGATGTGAAATGTTCTCTGAAACATTACAAACGATCATCTTTTGAAAAAAAAAAAAGAAACCTTCCTTTAAAAACACAGTACACTCAGAACTGAAACGTATCAACTGTTTGATCTTCTACACGTTCACTAGTCACTCCATTCTTTTGCCCCAGAGATTATTTCTGTGCCTTGTTCTCTAAGACTGGAGACAACTGCTCACCTGTTATTATGCAGGGTTTAAGGACTCACATTTATCACAAAAGCATAATGATTTTATACCTGAGTTGCTGAATATATTGGACTGAAAGATCTTTCTCACTCTAGCAAGAGCCTTATGCCTTGTTTCAAATACCTCTCTCAGACTATCTAACCACAAACCACTAGAACTAGAAACAAATCACACAAAAAAGTTACATTTCTTTTCTTTATTCGCAGCCCTCTCGGACCTGAAGATCTACCAATAAAAGAGACACTTGTTGATGGTACTTGATGCTGCAAGCCACCAAGTACAAATTCAAATAAAACACTCAAATACATATTCTTAGACATGACTACAAAAACAGAAGTGAAAGGAATTTCATTTTCTAACATGCAAATTTAATTAATTTGGCTTCTCTTGAAGCCAGTGTGACAAAAACAGAGAGAATAAGTAGATTTTCCAAAAGAGAGTATGATTACCTTCATCCTGTCTGGGAATTTGCCTTCTTCAGGTTGAACTCTGAACTCTCCACCTTAAGATCAAACTGGTCATGAGTTTAATAAACAAGAATTCAAATTACCTCCAGACTCACAATGATATTAAAAGCTGTGGAGTCATTAAAGGACATTCTGTTTGGTACTTACACCTTACCTGCAGCTTATAAGAACGATAAACAGTCACTGCAATGTGCTTACAAGGAAATACCCACAATGCTCACTAAGTTTTTTAGCACCTTATTAAGCACAAAATGGCCTGATATGAGTAAAACTTGAAGAAAAATTCCTCTTATAAATGTTCTCCATAAATACTGACAATTATCAGTATAAATACTGATAATACTCTGATAATTACCAAACAGCTACAGGTCTATTAAATACTGACTCTTTATGTCAACCGTTTCTTTTTTCTTTGTTTAGAAATTAATGGTTAATGTTTTCACTGTATAAATGAAATTGTGTGCTTCTTGTTTAAGTTAAACTAAGACATTCAGGTAACTAATAGAAAGCAGTGTTGTGAGCACTTTATAACAGAGGTGAAAACAATAAAGTAAAATTCAATGGAAAATAACTATGACATATGTCCCAGGAGAGAAATATTAACAAATAATACTGGGGGGAAATTCAACACCAGCCTGTAAGATATTTTTAAGTGCTCGTTTAAGCCATGTAGCTGATTCTAAAAAAACAAAATTTAGACAATGGTAAAAAAGCAGTTGTTCTTGCATTTAATCACAACATCGACTTGCAGCAACCTGTGACCTTTCAAACAAAGGACAAGAAAATCAGACAGTAACAGATATACAGACATGCAATCAGGCTGAGTGCTTCAAAATGGAAATGGAAAACAAATCTATTTTCTTATTCATACCTACTACCAAAGATAAGAAACTGAAGAAATACTCTGAAAAGCAAATCAATCGGAAATCATGGATTGAAAATGGTAAGGATAAAAGCAAGGTAAAACAAAAGCTCTGGTAACTTAAAAGGGCAATACAAGACAGAAAGCAACAATGGCTTTGTGCAAAAGGAGAAGGAAAGATTAACAGACAACACAAAAATCAGAAACAAACTCAGTAATGGTGACAAAAATAGGAGTGAAAGTGAAAACCAGTTAAATAGAAAGTGTAAGACCAAAGGTGCCACTGCTCCAGCACAAACTGAGATGTGCATGGACACAAAGGAACTGAACGTGCTTTCTCTCACTGCACCACCTGCCAAACTTAGACCTGTGACTGCCTTAGACACCCAGCTGAGATGGAAACGACTCCTCTCACACCACCCTAGAACACTGAACAAATTTGTGTAGAAATTTACCCAGGAATTTAAACATGACTTATATCAGAAAATCCTGACCCTACAAAGGGCTGTGCTGGGAATTTCAAACACTTCTGTTTGCTTCCTGCCCAGGAGCTGCCACTTCTATGGTTTCACTCCTCAAACCTCAGCAGGCTGTGGGTCCTCTACCTTTCCAGAGAAGAACCTTCCTGTGTTCATAAGCTTTGAGGAAATTTTTATTCAAACCTGTTTTTTTGGTCTACTTTGGGGGTGAGAGAGGGGAATTAATTTCTACAAAGGCTGATAGAGACTTTGAAGTAAAAGTGTGTTCTAATTAACAAAGAATTAACTATGTGTTTCTCCTGTGTAGCTTGCTAGAGATCAGAAACAGTCAGTGGGGGAAAATGTACTATTTTGAAGTGCAGGTAGTAGATTAAATATTTTAATAGAGGACACTCTCACACCAATCTCTAATCAGCTCACTGTCACAGTGGGTCTCTGTGCCCTACTATCAAAACCAGTATTAAACATTACACAACCTTTTCTTACTCCAGAAAGGGACTGCCTAACAAAACAAATACCTTTGCATTAAAACTGATAGCTCTGAATGCCAGGTGTGAACTCTGCACATCCTGATATTGCCATCCATGGTCATTTACCTTTTTTACTGTGCCTGTACTCAATAAAAACATTAAGCCAGCATGTATGGGAGACTAAAAATCACATGCTCCAGATTATATGTTAATGTATTACCTCTAAAACTTGTAGAGGAAACAAGATTTCCCCAGTAAAACAGTTTGAGCACACAATTATAAGTGAAAAGCTCATTTCATGCATGAAGTATCTCCAAATCCTCTTTTGCATCCACAGCTTAAACAAACTGTTCTGCCAGCATGCCTAGGAAGGAAGATACCTGTGTGTCTGAAGGCATCTTTTGCAGATGCTATCCACATGGCAAAGCAATGCTAAATAATGACATTTGCAGATCCCATGCTGAGAGATTTTATTACAACACCTGATAAAGCATTTAGTGATAGGGTTAACACATGTCACCCAGCATCAGGAGGGCCGACTCTGACACAGCACACCTGACTTTCACAGTGCATTCAGGTGAACAAACTGTATTACAAGGCAAACTTCCCACACTTCTATAAAGAGAGGAGATAAACCACGAATACAAAGAGATTGTGAGTTTCCACATGCTACATCAGTGAACAGCAGCAGTAAAAATCAGAAATATTCAAAGACAGGTGCAGGCTCAAATGAGATTGAATACAATCCTTATCAGCACTATCAGGTCACTTGCCCACATATCTCTGCATCTTGGATATTCTGCCCAAGCTTCTGCAACTTTTTCCAGAGTATTGTGTTTTGACACTGCCAGCTCCTCTTCGCTAACACCTGGTGACTCCTCAGTATTTCCTAAGCCCATTCCTGAGAGTTTATGTTCCTAGAAGGGACAAGTTTGCTGGTTTTTTTAATTTGAGACAGTTCAAAACACATAAAAATAAATAAATACATATTATTGCTGTGTTTAAAAGTAACTTACACCTTTACTGAACGAAAACCATTGAAATAAAATGCTCTTCAAAGACGTAACTTGTGTGCACCCATCTTTTCTGCACAGTAATGGCTGAGTTAAATAAAGACTGAATACAGTATCCAATCCCTCGGTGCATTCCCAAGAGCATTTCTGAAGAATAAACTCTAGGAAGGAGTAAGTAGCCCTGCAGTTATTTACCTTTATGGCATGTCTGTGAGGTAAAAGGTATCCTAGCATATGTTGAGCCACACACTGTCTTGTTGGCTCCAGAATTACCATTTCCTAAGAAAAGTGTCTCTGTTACTCCAGATGATGCCTTTGGAGCATCTACTAATGAACCAAAAGCACAAACCACAACAGCATATTTATTTTATGCTGTGGGAACAGACAAGGGAATTAATAGTTTGCTCCCAGCCCCTTCCATGCAAGAAATAAAGGTTTGTTCTAATAATAAGTTCCTTTTCCACACTGGGTGCTTGTCTAATCTAATCTAAGATTACTTGAATCTCTGCAGCCAACAGGAGAGCACTTGCTCTACACCAGTTTCCTTCCACTACAGCAAAGCCTGGATTAAGTGATGCCTGCAAAGGAGCGCAGAGCCTGGGAAGAGAAGAAAGATGAGCTGGGATCTACATATTGCTTCCTTCAAGACCTGTGTTTGTGTGTTTTTAAAACTAGAAAAGACACTTGTACAGAAAAGCACCAGACCCTCCTAAAATACACCACTGGGGACACTGAAAGAACGTTTAAATCATGGAGCACACAAAAGGGAAAGGTTTGGGTGAGCCAAGGGCTGACAAATTAATAAGAAAATTCAGCTACAAGCACCAGAGGCTCTTGTTCTGCTTTGGGACAGGAATGGAAACAGATCTGCATGAGCAAGGCACAGATTTAAAAAGTCTGACTGAACACATTTTACTTCAGAGAGAAGCTGGATGAGAGCGTGCACACAACCCCTCAGTTTGGCCCAGCTGACACACACAATTTGGTAAGCAAGGAACGAGGTTTCCCGCAATCATGATGAAAATATTTCCATATTCATGCCACATCAAAACCATCAGTGCCATATTAAGCAAAACCCTTGTTTGTGAAGGGCTTCAAGAAGAAAAACCTACAAAACCTATACCCCTAATGAAAATATCATTCCCTTCTTGACAGAGAGTCATCAGCCTAATTCCAAACCTTTTCAGATTACTTACTGCAGGCAATTGTGACTTCTTCAACAAAGAGAATAAAGAAATATTAAATGTGTAAAAGTTAAATGTGTATGGTTTCCTTGATGCTAATTTAACATTAAGGCTTTTTTTTTTCCCACTATTTGTACATACAAAAGCACCTCAACTGCACATTCTACAAACATCACTTCCCCTTATTAGAATCTGATCAATGGAGATATGGGAGCCAGGGGCTTTCCACTTATTAAATTCAGCTCTAATGAGACTTTGCTGTGTATTCTATCAAAGCCTTAACTGTCCATTAGAATTACATGCAGGCATTCCCAGTCACCCTGTGCAGCAAGACAGGGCCCAATATGGCCAGTGGTCACAGGGAAGTTACTGCTCAGGCAGCACACAAAGCATGTCAAATCTCAGGCTTTCATATGAACAGCCAGGCTCTTCCTCCTCCTCTGCTACCCAGCCTGGCAGCATGAAACAGACGTCTTGTTCACTCCCTGACACAGCAATGCCATAATTGCCAAAGGGTTTTGGCCAAAGGAGTAGAATCAAAGGGAATTAAAACTCAGAGGAAGTTTTAATTGATTAAAAGTTCCATATAATTGCAAGAAGTGATGATAAGTATTTCCTTTCCAGTTTCTCACCCTTAGAGAAAGAGATGCACATTTCTTTCCTCCTGAAAATAAACATTAGCAAGCAACGCCCTTAGGCCCTAAGCCTTTTGTTCCAAGTGAGATGATGAAATGATCAGAAATTAACTTCATCCTTCTCTACAACCAATTCCACTGTAATTGCATTTGTGCCAGACCCCTCATTACTTCCCAAAAGAACAGCATAAAGGACTTTCATGGCTTTAGGTTGCAATTGCCTGTGTTTTCTAAAATTTATAAATGTGGAAATAGCGTTTCCCTCCCTCCTCTTTGTCCCTGTAACTCAGTAACAGGCTCTTACTCAGCAAAACATTTCCAGCCTCTGCTGCACAAACCATATTTTTTTGATTTATCAGGTACTTTACTGTTGAATGCCTCCCCTATCAGCTGCTGCATTTGCTAACTGAGCACTCTGCAGGGCTGCTTCTGCTCTGCTGCTGCAGCCCGCTGAGCTCCAGAACACCCTCCTTACACGCCAGAATTGTACCAAGTTTAAAATAGAATTACCACACAGATGCATCAGGATCTGTTAGTCATTCCCTTAACAGCTCTATCACGCCATTAAGAACTGAAGAATCAAATGTGAATTAACTTATTTTAGGAATTCTCCATTAGCATAACAAAAATTATGGTTCTGCTGGCATCGACCTCCTTTTGCATGAGGAGAACTTTGATACTACAATTCTCTTTTGCAGAATGCATTATTAGACATTTCTCCATCCTCTGTGGAAAAAACCCCCACAACTCCTCATTTTGAACCACATTATCTTATAGTTTATGAAATATTTCTGTGATATAACTTAGCTCAGAGCTGCTGGTATCGAATAACCTTTGTGAAAATTAATTTGTTTACCTAAAATAATTCTTTTTAGCATGTGATACAATATGGATTTTACCTGCCACTTCTCTGAAGGGCAAACATGATGCCTTTTTCCTGAAAAGGAAGCAGTTTCTTTCTCAGTCTTTCAGGTAGAAAGGACAGCTTAGCATCAACATTTGCCGCATGAGAAGCCTCAGCTGTAGGTGCTTCCTGGAGTGCAGTAGCCATGCTGAACCTAAGGGAAACAAAAGAAAACAAAAAACAGATGTTTTACTTGCAAGACATGTCTGCAACCCATTAAAAAATAAAGCTTCACGGAACAGTATGAATCCTTATTAATCCTTTCATCTCAAAATATTCAATATCTACACAACTTTTCTCGAGAATTCTCTCTGGAAGGCATAAAATAATGCACATGCTGGAGGAAGAGTCCACCAGCTCAGTATCAATAAAATATTCTAAGATGAAGAGGCCAGCATGTATCACTTCCTTTATACTATGAAATAATTACGTAAGGAAGTTTCCTATTCGTGAATGAAAGTTATTGGCCATGCAAATAGCACTTGCTCATGGGCATTGAAATGGAACTCTTTCAGTAACCGTTTTTCAGAAGAGTTCTAGGGAAAAAAATAGGCTATTTAACCTTCGGATGATGGAACTAATAGTCTTCTAAAATTTTTAATCCTAATAAAGGGAAAATATGCTCACTTTGGGGGAAGATTAAAAAAAATAAAAAGAATAAAACAGTAAGGAACTTTATTTCCCTCAGAAAGACACAATCTTAAACCACAGAACTAATCAATAAAAATTCTCATAGTGCGCTTCAGATTAAAAATGTGCATTCTTCATTCATTTTTGTGCAAGGGACAGGGTCAGAGGAGAAATATTAACTTTTGCTCTCTTTTAACTTCAGCAGACTTTACACAACCAACCAGAAGGTTACAAAGCTGAGGAGCAGGGCACTAACTGAACATGAAGAAAGCAGCAAACCTTTACTTCAAAACATTACCTAATTATTTTGGATTCATAACCTGTGTGAAGAGCAGAATTACCAGGTTTGAGAGCAAAATCATGGGGCACTCTGGGTGTTTGATTCTGACTTATTTCTGAAGCAACACAGATGAAGGCAAAAAAAAAAAAGGTGTGGGATGAACCATCATATTCACAGGCAGAAATGTGAGAGCTAAATGATCATTACCTTCAGGGACCTGCAGGACTAAATAACCAGCAGGGAGAGAGAGACAAAGAAAAAGGGGAAAGAACAGAGCACAGCAATTTTAAGTTACTAGAAATTTGCCACATTTGGAGGGGGACAAAAAAAAAAGAGGAGCTGCCAGTACTGTGGACAACAATGAGAAAAGGGAAAAGGACAGGACCTGAATGTTCTGGAAATCCACTAACTGTTGCAGAAACATAGAAAAATGAGGATTTTGGAGGATCTGTCACCGGCATTGCCAGTCAGACTAATGACATGCAGGCAGACAGAAAATGAATAACTGCTTTTTTTTGGTTATAGGATGAATTACAGGCATGTCTATCAAGCTATGCATCACAGACATTCAGGGAATGTGAAGAAAATGCTTAGGATAAGCCTACAGACAAGTTCCAAGACATTCTCATTGTGAAAGAATTGAACTGGAGAACTTCCATGCATTCCTCTTGGGTGTCTATTACCACTTCCACAGTGAAGTGGTGTGTAACCACAGCTGTGTGGATGCACCATTCTGCTGGGCAATGAGGGGAAAATAGTGAATTTCAATTTAAAATACTGATCAACACTCAGAGTTGAGATGAAAAGGTTGTATTTCCCACTGCTACGGATTTTGTTCTATTTTGTATTAAATTACTTAGCTGCCAGAGAATCTATTTTAAGAAGGATACTCTTGAAGATACTCTTTGTCCCACATACAAAGCACTAGAAATGTTACTGCATATGTACAAAAGCAACAATCCTACCTGGAATCAGAGGGGTGTGTGTGTGTGTAAGCACACACTTCAGGACTCCTGAATAAACGTGGTCACAACACTGCTCTCAAAAACATGTAACTCAAGGGTCTGAACTCCTGCTGTCCCTCACTGGATGACTGCAAGAGGCTCACAGAGCAGGAAGAGCTCCGTGGCTGGAGAGAGGCTGATGTTGTGCTTCCAGCAGCTGGATCAAGGTACAGAAAGCCCAGTTCTCAAGTCTGGTACCATCAGCAGAAAGCCAGGAATCTTCTCCCTAGATTCCTACCAGGATGCCCTCAAGGTGCTAAACTACTCAGAGACAAGCCCAGTGCTGCTAAACACACTCCTGATACAGAGCTCTGACTAAAGACCTTCCAGAACACAACCTGTCCAAAGACAAAGGGGGACACCTTCTGAATGCCAATGAAATAAACACTTGCAGACAAAGAAAACCTAGAATTCTTTTGCAAACCAGGCATTCTGTGCCACCTGAGTGGAACCGCATTATTGATTACGGTAATTTCCCCACCCCTCTCATTTTCATAAGTGGAATCTTTCACATATCTTTAGATAAACAACATTCTTGTACCCTGGGCCTCTGGAACATTCAGATACACGTAGTGTGATCAGTACCACGGCTCTTCAATGCATGTCCACCACAGAACTTAGTTTAACAGAAGATGGAAAGCCTCCAGCTTGCCCAAGAGATGCATTTCACAGAAAAGAGTTCATACAGCTCCAGTAAACACCCACTTCAGCCCTCAGTTGAGCAAACAGAAATGTTTCAGCTCTGACTGTTGGGAAAGCAGCCATAACCACTTCAACAGTTCTATCACAATATTTTTCACAGAGAATATTTAATTCTTTTAGAAGTTGATTAAGGTACTTCAAGACTGGTGGTGAAAAAACAAACACTGAACATTTCTGTGGGGCCAAGCTTGAACACGAATGCCGCAGCACTGGTGGACCCAACAAACCTGTTCAACACTCAGTTCTGTGATTCACCTCCAAAGAAATTCGTGACTCATTTTCTGTGATAATTTTCTATTCTATAAAAGCAGAGATAATGATATACTTCTGATTAGCTTGCTCCACAGCTTGTTGTGAGTGACAATATGAGAATGAAACGGTAACATAATTAACTTTCTGTTGAACTAGATCATGACAAGATTCTTTCACTGAAACACTGAATAGGAACAATGCAGCTTCAGAAGCATAAATCTGAATTAGAGGAGGCACATATTAGTCATCAGTACACAGCAAGACTACCACGAGAAACGTTTCCACATCAGTCATTAACAAAGTTAAGATTGACTTTGCAGATCCATCTTGAAAGGCAGCAACACAGAAGGCACTTAACTACTAGATATGTACAAATTTTATAGTTTCTTTCTCTAGGTGAATAATTAAACAAATGGACAGTGAATAATTATAGACTAGGTGAATAATTAAAGCACTCCATGTGGTGAACAATGACTATTATAAAAACAAACAATGACTTTGGCAGTGGTACTCATTTATGTTTTGTTTTGAGACAGATTAATTATGGACAGCACTGTGGTAGTGTCAAGAAACAAAAATAGCCTTTAAAAAAAAATTTTAGCCAGTGTAGCAGAAGGCCAGTTTGTATCTGTTGTTGCTCTACCCACTGCAAACTCAGAAGACCTCAGGGAAGAGAGCCAGACTAGCGTATATATTCTTTAAGTACAGTATTTAATTTGTTTCTGTGTCCTTATTGTGTAGTAATATGTATCACATTGCGCCTCCCACCTCTCTACATCACACACTCTGGAACTCGAGTTTTTTCAGACATAACAGACCTAAAAGGTTTGGTGAGGAGACCCAGCTTTTCACCCAGAGAGTTCATTCAGCTGCACAGGTTTCATGAGGTAAAAAACCCAAACTATATAGTATTTATTCAAGTGTTTTAAAGGAAATCAAGGACAAAATGGCTGAATTGATAAACCCAGTAACTATTCATCAAAAATTACTTCAGTATCTCAGCACTAGCTAGTGGCAAATGATGCCAGCTTTTAAAGGCAGGAACGAGGAAGACTCATGGACCTAGAGTGATTAATTCACAGGGCATAAAAATCAATAAACATTAAGAATTGCAGGATTTGTGAACACCAGGATAAATGCATCCATTTGCTGTGAGTCACCAGGTGTTTTGCACAGGTGAGTCTTACCTCTCCAGTCTGCTGAAGTTATTTTGAAGGGGCTCTACAACAATGTACCTGTAGACTATTTGATGCAGTCTTCTTCACGTTCTTTTTCAATACTAAATTAAGAAAGATGAGGTTTTATAAACATACTTGTAGAATAATTATAATTTCCAAGAAAACTTTTGAGAAAGTTCCTTGAACTTTTAAGAAACTGAGCTTTCATACAAAAAAATTGCACTGAAACAATTATTTTAAATTCAAGCAAGTAGACTGCTCACACATGAGAGAAACGACATCAGCATTATTTCCAAGTAATCTGCTGCAACTCCTATTACATTCAATGAACCATAAATTATCTGGAAAAGCAAGTAACTACTGAGGGATAAAGGCAGTGCAAATACTGGTCAAGTAAATAAAATAAAATTTGAAAAAAGCCCAACCTTCTGCCACTGCTTCAGCTACATTGCATTTCACTATACACTATTGTCCTTCTGGAGGCAGCAACTGAGACCCAGCTTGCTGAGGATGTTACCCCAGGGGATGTTTCTTCATTGGAAAGTTGGGTAGAAGACTGATGATAACTTCAAGGACTGTTTTAAGTTTTCCAATAGCTGTTTGTCAACCCAAGCCGATTACACAATATAAGCCCACTGGGTTTTTTTCCTTATAGGTCACTAAGTATAGCCTTCTAATGCAGCTCAGCAGCAGACGCCTAAAACAGACAAGTCTTTCCATTAAGGGTTTTGCTTCATGAATTTCCACCTGTTGGCCTTATCTTGTCCACGACTGTGCGTTCGATATTGCTGAACAGGGAATCCCAGGCTCCGGAACATCACGGGGCCTGGGCTGATTGATTAATGGGCCATTTCACAGAACCGGGGAATTATGAGGGTGGGAAGGCCCCTCTGGAGACCAGCAGGGTCACCTGGGGCAGGGGGCAATCCAGGTGGGTCTGGATGTCTCCACAGAGGGAGGCTCCACACCCTCAGGAAGTTCCCTCCTCATGCTGAGGTAAAATTCGACTTTTTTTTGTAGTTTATGGGCATTGCTCCTCACCCTGCCGGCTGGGCACCACAGAACAGAGTTTGGTACCATTCCCTTGGCGTCCACCTGTGGGATATTTATATGGAATTATGGAACCCGCTCTCAGCCCTCTCCTCCCCAAAGGGACGCTCCAGGCCCCTCGCCTTTCTCCCACCGAGGAGCCCGCGGGACAAGGAAGCGAAACCCCGACCCCACAGAAACGCAGCATCAAAAAGCAGCCCAGTTTCCCCCCGGACACCTGAGCACATCCACCTGCAGGGAGGTTTGTGTCTTACCTAGGGCAGGTCCCCGCGGCGAGCCGGGTCGGGGCAGAACAACAGCGGGGTGTGAGGGGGAACAGAGCGGGGTGTGAGGGGGAACAGAGCGGGGTGTGAGGGCTGGAACAGAGCGGGGTGTGAGGGGGAACAGAGCGGGGTGTGAGGGCTGGAACAGAGCGGGGTGTGAGGGCTGGAACAGAGCGGGGTGTGAGGGGGAACAGAGCGGGGTGTGAGGGCTGGAACAGAGCGGGGTGTGAGGGCTGGAACAGAG
>VWZF01006076.1:985278-1108505 GCA_013396755.1 Sclerurus mexicanus
TCGGGTGTTATGGCTCCAGTTATTTATTTATTTATTTATTAACATTTCTGCCGCACGTTGGGCAATGCTGCGCGGGGATGTATCTACCATGTTACAATCCAAAGTGTAAGTAGACTCGGGGGCAAACTACGTCACAAGCCTGGCTTTTGCCGTCTCTTAATAACGCTTTTTAAATGAGTTTTCAGCAGGGGAGGGTTTCACTTTGTGAGGAAGACGGGACGTGACAGAAACAAGAAGCGAGGTATAGCTGTTTGTTACAGGGAGCCCCAGAATTACTCAGGTTATTCGCTGTAAGAGGTTCACATGCATCCCACACGTTGGGGGATTTGTGTGATGTCTGTAGAAAGCTGGATTAGGGAGGTGATGGAAGCAAAAAGCCAACTTTTCTTATGGGGCATTGCCAGGGTATAACCTACCCTGGTGGTGTTTTGGGGTGGTTTTGTTAAGTCTTAATTTTTCATTTTGGTGCCCCATGCAGAGCAAGGAAATGTGCTGGTTTTTTTCCTCCTGCAGTGTCTGACTGTTCCACTGAGGCATTAACCTGCAGACCTTAATGGGGTTCCTTTTGCATCTCTTGTTTTCTACAAGCAGTACTGTATTTGAGACTTGCTTTTTGCCTGAATGTTAAGCAGCAGCCTTACAGGGCACTGTGTCTTGTGAGTGTTAGATTAGGAATATGTATCTGCTGTTGAAGTGAAAGCAAGAATGAAGTCCTGGAATTATTTTTCAAAATGTTCAAACAATTTGCTATTCAGGAGAAACAAGTGGCAATGGAAACACGTTTTCTTTGACAGTCTTCCGCTGGCTTTTTAGAAATGATAGTACTGGCATGCACCTAATATTAGTATAATTAATATTATTCCACAATAAATACTGTGATGTCAAGGGATTCAGTATTTTGTAGAAATTAAGTAATTTATAGCTTGTACTCCTCAGTTAAAAAAAAAACAAAGTAAAGATAATGTCAAGACTCGTGCCTCTTTAAATCTTGCAAGATTAAAAATGTAGTACTTGTAACTGCATTGCTCGGTCACTTTGTATTTTACAAGCTGTAAATTGCTATCAAGATCAACTTTTCTTGGGAGTAAAATAGGTTTGACTAAATACCAGTAATTTTGAGGGGTGTGAGGTTTGTTAGCAATTTTCCAGACACTATTTGTAAGATTTGGGAAGGGTCAGTGACTCGAATCTGTTGCAGCGGTCGTCTGTTTATATTTTAATTTTCTATGTCTGTTAAGAGAAATAAAGAAAAATTTGAGGATATTGCCACTCCTACTTTGCTTTTTCTCCTCTTAATTCTGTCAATGCCTTTTTTCTTCTTTTAACTTCTGTTACGTTTTTGGTTTTCATTTCTTCTCGTTTTCCAGTATATTTGCCTTACACCGTAGTCTTATTTTATATTAATTGCTTAAAGTCTGTCTGTGAAACTGCTTCACACCGTTCTAGGTCAGGTGCTTTAGGCACAGCCCTGGGTATCACACACAAGAACCAGGGGTTTGGGTTTTATTCAGTGGAAAGGTACTGTCAGTTTGCTACAGTAGTTAGTCTCTGTTAATTCAAGTTCCTCTCTTTGTATCGCCGTTTTCATACATTGACTTATCCCTAGAGTGAATTTTACTTTGAGAGATGTAGCGCCATATCTTTTTAAATACATTTATATGTTTAAAGTTTCAAGGTGCTGTGTTCCAGGCTTTTAAAAGCAGTTGATACTGTTGCATTTATTGGGAGTCTGGGGAAAATGGACCTTCTGACACCCTGTTCACAACGCGTGAGTTGTCAGGTAATGGATCAATATAAACAGTCCGTTTTATAAAAGTGTTTTAAGATACATTGACAGCACGGTTCAGTTTTGGTGAGCTGGACAACTCTCTCCTCTAACTTTTACTACCTGCATAAAACCAGCAGCAACTCTGGTGGATGCCCTGATTAGCTGAAGTGTGTTCACTCTGAAATTTTTCAGATACGAGGAGAGTTAAGCAGTAGCCAGTAAATACCAAGTGCTGTAATTCACGGGTGTGACCGCTAAGGAGCTTTGCACCGGAGTGGGAGAGCGTCCTGTAATCCTGGCACCAGTGGGTTGAAGGCCTGCAGGAGTCGGGAGCCCGCAGTTGTCCCGGGTCCATTCCGCCTGGTAATGGCCAGATAGGAATGACCCAGGGGCGTTTGTTAAATGCTGCACTCCAAATTGAGCCTTTTAGTGATGGAAAGATGAGTCGTTTGGCAAGGCGAGACGTGGATAATAAGGTCGTTCACACCATATTCTTTAGGCAAGAAGACTATGGGAATGCTTAACGTGGTGCTTACTCTGGATGTTACTAGCATCTCTGCAAGCCCATTAAAGTAGGTTTTATGGGTTTCTTTGTGTTTCTTCCTTGACTTTTCTTTGAGGGGATGCACTGATGTGCTGTGTAACAATGTTAAGAGATTTTTTTTGAAAGTGGTGTTGGAAAGCTCTTATTTACAGGGAATTGTAAGTCAGCAACAGATTATGATTGACTATTGTTGGGAAAACGTCACTTTCAGCCTGCCTAGGATATTACTTTGGTTTCATAACTTTTTGAAGGAGTGCTTTAGAGGAAAGAATGTCTGAAACCAGATTTATGAAAGTGCAGCAGCCTTAATTACAGAACAGCCTGCACTGTCACTCTTGTGCATAAGTGAATCTCCTGCAGTTCAGTGTATGTATTATGAGAATCCTGTCAACGTGTCATTTTATGATATGCACTCTTCTCCCATATATAGAATTAATTTCCAAGAATATTAAATTTGGTTGTTTTATGTTCCTATCCAGACTGCTGCAGCAAAGTGTAGGTTTGGGAAGACTCTGGGATGCTTATTCGAGGGTTTCTTTTCTGCTCTTTATCTTGGATCTCTGTAAGGGAATGGACCATTTTCTCTTGGAGCCGTTATCTCTTAGGGCCATTATCTCTTGGGGCCATTATCTCTTAGCAGCCTTGGTTTCTGCAGAAACACCTATATGCTACATTGTTCACCTGCCTGTTTTTTATCTGCAGCCAAGTTTCTGTTCTTTTATCTCCTTCCCAACATCAGTTCTTACTATTCTTTATTCAGCAACTCCAATTTGTGTGTGAAATGGAATTCTGCCCTTTCTTTAACACTCTCAGCTCTCTTCTCTGTCCCCTCCCCACGTTTGTTAGCAAGTTTTCACTGCTGTGTGTGTAAGGTCTTTGTCCCGTCCTGGATACAGTGGTCTGAAGGCTCAAGCTTGTCAGGACAAATGTCCTAAATACCATTAAAGCTATGGCTGAATAGCATGGCATAGTTGCTCCTTCATTTTTAAATCATAGTTTTGAATAACTTGCATTACTGGGTCTAAAGATGACCTCTAAAAGGTATAAATGTAGAAGGTGTCATTGTTGGATTTGCTTTAGCGGAGACCTGGTGCTGACTTTTGTGTTTTTCACAAGGGATGAGGTGTGACAGCTCTCTGTAGGTATCCAGCTATAAAGCATTTTAATTTACATTACTGTGAAGTAGGACTCCTGGCAAATCCCTGCCCTTGAGAAAGAGGCCATCATGTTGTCACAGCCTTGGCTTTTTGTTCATGCCCTCTGTCACCTCCTCTGGTCTGCCGCATGAGCTGTCATTGAGAGGAATTTCCCGACTTTTAGTTGTGTAAGATGTAGGTCTCTTATTCTATCAAACTGAAACAAAGATTGGGAGACTTAGAGGAGCAGTTTTAACTGGCAGATGGAGGAGATGGTGACTGGAAGTGAGATCAGTGACTTCTTTAGCGCAGCTGAATCTGGAAAAGGCTGTTGGTGCACAGCTGGTGAGCGAAGTTCCAACTAATTCGAGTGCTTCTGCCAGCAGCAGATTGGGGAGTGTTCTCACAGTCCTTTCCCGTGGCAGAGCTTGGGCATAAAAGCCTCCTGCTGGTGGTGAGTATTTGGGAGCAGTTGCATCATTGACTGATGCTGGATCCATGGGCAGATTTCTGTTTCCGTGTTCCAAGCAAGCTCAGAAGAATTCTGTGTGTTCTTGTTGTGGAGATACTGTAGGAGTTCTAGGAGGCATTGGGAAATTGCTGGCCCTGATAACTCAGGCTTTGATCAAATAGTCAGGTTTCTTACACAAATGATGCAGTAGCAAAATGAATAAATGGATTTATGGGGAATTCTTGTGCGTGCTATCACAGTGTGATTTGGAGCATTTCAGCAGCAGGTTGCCTTTCCCTTTAAAGCATTGTTAATCTCTCAGTCTTTTGGATGAAGAGCTACATTTCAGGTTCAATGTGCTCTGTAGCTGTTTAAAGAGTAAAACTTGCTGCTAGAATTAGATTCTTTTTCTCCCTTTCTTTTACAATCTATTCCATAACTTTAAGCAAGAACCGTGCCAGTTTGTGTCTTCCCTCAGAAGCAGCTCCATGTGTTAACAAAACTACACACAATGTGTCTACTTTAAATCAAAATAAAACCTGACTTGCCTTTTTGAGTTGATGGATCCTTATCCTTTGACTCTGGAAGCAGACTCTTCCTGAACAAAAACTTTGCCTAATGGCTTTCCAAGGGAAAACCAAGGGAAACTGATAGATTTTCTTGTGTTAGTGACGGTTGCATACACTTCAGTGACAGAAACTGTTAAAATGACAATTGGATACTCAGAGTATCTGCTCATAGTAGTTGAACTGTTGGAACTGACTGTAATGAGTCCATGATATTTGCTCAAAATGAAGATTACAAATTATTACTCCCCTAGTTTAGATGTTGTGGTTTTTTCTTTTTAAGTTTTAAGCACATCAGAGTGATCTTTAACATATTTTCATGGCAAATCTCTCAGATGGATTCTAGGTGTGTCTTTGGTTGCACATTGCATTACTGGTATGGAAAAATAACTCATCTTTCTAGTTTCTGGATTGTTGTGGTTTTTGTACCACAAACTGGTGCCAGTATTGCTGTGAGGTGTCATGCTTGTGTGGACTGGGAGAAGGAAGAGGACTCCCAAGACTGGAAAGCTATTCAGTGGCTTTTGGAAGCTGCCATAGGAATGCTACAGCCTTCTGGTTAGGCTTGTGGTCTAACAAATGGGATATGAATCTTTCACACAAACCATTGTGTTAGTTTATAAAAGTATTGTGATTTTCATCTGAATACTTTGTATGGTAATGTTGTGTTTCCCTCTGGCTTCAAATATTGGCTTCTGGAGAGGAACACCTGTATTTATGTGGACATTCTTGTTACTGGAACAAGCAACCGAGTCCACACTGAGCTTATCTAGGAATGGTTTAAACAGAGAATAGCCTTCATCCAGTGTAATAAGTAATACCGTGTTTTGAGGAAGATTTCTGAGCTCCAAATGGTTCCATTAGGCTGAATTCTTAGGACAGTAATATGAAAAGAATAAATGATGTTACTGGGCTAATCCAATTATTGCAATGTCTGATATTCCAACAGTTGGCTGTTCATCATTGGTGTGATGACATCCCATTAGCTGCTACTTAATCTTGTGTTTACTGACACTGCAAAGTTCGATTTGAAAAGCACAAAGAGCAATAGTCCTTATTAAGATTTGCATGTCAAAATACTAGTGGAAGCTGTCCCAGCACAGAACACAATCAGCTTTTTATCTGGCCTCTTCTGCTGAAATACTGGACAGTGTTATGAAATATGGACCAGTGTTCCTTGGTCCATAGCAGTGTGAAGGCTTAGAATTTCTGTGTTCCATAAAGATCAGGAAATGTAAATGCGTATGTGTTCTTTCAGTATCTCTTTTTAACCCTATTTTCCAGTATGCAGTGAAATATAGGCTAGTTTTAAGCAGGAAGCAGTTTAGCCCAGTTTTAACATATGTGGGATGATTGGGGATGGGAGACCTTGACAGGGTTTTTCAGCTGTGTTCAGGCAATGTGTGAACTCAGGCATGTTTTAGATCAGTGGTGACAATTCTAAGGCCTGTTGCTTGACCGAGATCAGAGTGATCTGATGGATTCTTAGTTGTCCATGTAGATATTTTGTGCCCTGTGCTCCAGAAAGGCAGCGGAGCCTCCTGCAGATCCGTGTCACTCCTGCCCAGGCTGGGTGTCTGTGTCTGATGAGCTGACTGGCTCTTGATAGGACAGGCAGGTCCTTGTGTGTGACGTGTACAGGCTTTCAGCTGTAATGCTGCTCATGACTTATTAACCTTGGGACTCTGCTGTTTGCTGTTTGTACCACGAGTTGTTTTCTGCATCCATATTTTATTCATGTCTAAATATGCTGCAGTTACATGTTGTAATGGCAGTGAGTCCAAAACTTTTGGGCTGTGTTTGAATTCAGAGTGCCTGTGTACTATATATAGGCTAAATGTAGGCATGGCTTCCGTAAGGAAGATGGACTCTAATATATGTTTGATGTTATAAGACAGGTTCCCATTTAAAATGTGGGAGGAGTTAAAATTGATGTTAAATTATTCTTGTAAATTTTTAGAAATAAAGTACCAGTAAGTGGACTTTCTTCAGTTTCTTTTAATTCTAAGAAAAAATTCTTGCTGATCCTAAGAAGGCTTTGTAACAGGCTAACTGAACAAAAGTACTTTTAGTTGGCTCCCACTGAACCTGAGCCATCCAGCTACCTTGGTGTTAAATAGCAGTAATTATCAGTAAAATAATGGAATGTTTAGGGACAAGGATGCAACTGAATGCACTGTGCAGTGCATGAGTGTGCCTGAAGACTGAAACGAGGGGCTCTGTGGGTCATCTAGTCCAGTCCCTTCTTATTACAGGAAATAATGCTTTCATAACTGTGCCACACTTTATCTTAATGTTAATTTAAATGGCTAGCTATCTTCTTTCCTGCTGAACAGCAGTTGTAAAATCTGGTTCTGTGATATCTACTGGCCTCCAGCCTGGCTGACTGTGGAAAACTTAGAGACACATGGTTTTGTGGTAACATTTTCCTCTAGATTAAGTAGCTCTTCTACCCATCTGTTATCTACTACAGCTACATAAAATGATGTTTTCCGTGCAAGTTTTTATCAGTGCAAATGCCATCTTCCATATAAGGTCTCACCAGGTCTTTACTAGAATGGCATTTACACTTCTGTAGCTTTTCTGAGGATAAATTGAATGGTAGTTGAGTATTTTAAATTTTGTTAATCTCCATCTACTTTATCAATTTCCTGTGTAATACTACCTGTAATTCAAATAGATTAGTCCTACTCCATTTATTTTTTCTAGGAACTATTACTTTGTTAAATAGAGCTGTTTGGCACAATCTCTGCTACACATGTTTTTCTGTCATTTTCCATTGACTGTGGTGCCTTTGATTAATTCTTTCCTTTAAAATTCATTCAGAAGTCAGGCATGCAGTTATTTTTTCCATATATTTAGTTCTGTGCTTTTCATTCTAACATCAAATGATGCCACCATGTATTTCGTACTGTTGGGAAAAAAGAAATCTCTGCTTTGGGACTTCTGATCTGGTGAGAGACTTCTAATTTTCTGTAGTTAGTGGGTATGGTGTCTTCAGCACTTACTCTGTGAATCTTATTTTTCCTTTGAATGTGCTCTTTCAATTTTAGATGTGCTGTAGTGGTTTTCCTGTGTACTTTTTCTGTTTGTGTGGATAATGAACTTTTTGTTAGCAAGTTCTGACTCAGAGTGGTAACTTTTGTTTCTGACTTCCAAGGCTTACCTTTCGGTTGGTCAGTGTATTTTGGGGTTGGTTTTATTTTTGGTTTTGTTTGTTTGCGGGTTGTTGTTTGGTTGGGATTTTTTTCCTATCCTCTGCATTTATTCTTCCAGCTTCATTTGTGGTTATTCCTTTTGAAGGGCTTGCTTTCCTTCCCAGCCTCTTCTCCCTGTGCCTTAGTGAGGGCAAGTTCCATAGGTATTTTAGAGAAGACTCCTTACACACATAACATTGTTAAATGCTACGTAATATTCATCAACATTTTAGTATGTATTAATGTAACTATATTGTATATCTGTATAAGGAAATGATACATCAAGGACAGCCTGATTACCCTCAATCCCTGGATTGTTGTAGGCTAAGGCTATGTCAAAGTCCCTGTCCTGAATTGCCTATGAAGTAAAGCCTTCTGGTCAGAGAAACACAGGATTATAATAATTATTAATAGATATTTTATTAATTATTAATAATACTTTGCTTGAATATTCTGACTATGTGAATAAGATTCTTAAGGATCAACTTATTCAGTGGTGGAGCAGTGTTAAAATTTGCTGTCTCTTTAAAGCATCCCCTTTGCTCATCCCACTTTTGGTACCACAGAGAATGATGGTAGCACTGACCTTCTGGGCTAGTCACACTTCCAGAATATGTTTAACAAAGCTTAGTACAAGTTGTAAATTATCACCCTTCAAATGAGAAAAAATCTGATTTTCAAAAAGACTTTTCTTTCCTGTTCTTTTAAGCTTTCAAAACCTTTGTGCCCCCAGACCTGGGTGAGCCTGCCTGTGCTCAGCTGGAAAATGGAGCACTTGGTAGGTGCATTTTGAGGGTGGATTTTTTTTTCTCCTATCAGATTTGCAATGGCTTGGACATATAATCTTTGAGGTATTTTTGAAGAAAACATTGGTGCTTGTTTTTCATTTCCCTCATGCCTTTATGCTTGTCCATATACTAGTTTTCCTGAAGCTTTTCTAATAAATTTGGTATATTCTAACTCACTGCATTAGTTTCTCATCTAAACTTTGAGTTACAGAAATCCTTCAGAATATAAGCTTCCTCGTGGCAGTACTTGTCCTATGTTTATACTTTTTTGAATTTAAAAAAAGAAAAAAGCCCATCATACTGTAAAACAAATCTTCATTAAGTTTAGTTTTCCTTTCGCCTCCCCTCTGAAGAGAGATCCAGCCTTTGGTTTGAGTGAGTTTCTTTAATGCAGTGGCTTTTTCCAGTGATTATCCCATCACAAAAGATTGGTGCTTAGTGTAAGTGCTGGCATTGCATCCTTGGTGACTACTCTGCTGCTTAAGGAGATGAAATATCCTTGAGGGTGTGAGCACCAAAGTGATGCTGTGAGGTTTTCTCAGCTGGGGAAAGGAGGAATCGGCTCCCAGTGTCCCCTGTGCCTCAGTCCAGGCAGTGAGCTGCTGTTTTGATGACGATCATGTGCTTTCAGAAGTGTTCAAAAGGAAGCAGCAAGATGCCCATTTTACTCTGCTTTGCCTTGTTGCCGGTATCTTCAGGTTTGAGGTCTAGGATCATGGTTAAACAGCTGTTCCTTGAGGCCATCCTGTGAGGGAGGGAATTGTTTTCTGACCAGGAAGAGGAACAAAGGAATGTACAGGATTCAACTGCAATGCAGGGAGCTGCTCAGCTCTGGATGTTAAACCTGTTTAGACTGAAGCTGCTGCAGAGGACCGAAGCTCATTTATAAACAATGCAGGAAGACTAGCTATAAGAACTGGGTACTTTAATCTTCTGTGAGTTAGACTGTCTCCACGTAACATTCCTCTTGAATTGTGGATTCCACAGAAAACTGCTTTAGCTCTAACCTAATTCAGGCAGCTTTGCTGACATAGAAGACTTTGCTGGTAAAAGTTGACCAGATGTCAAATTGCTCTTGTGAGATTTCACTGGGTGAACTTGAGTTCAAAACCCAGTTCTAGCTGTCTGTGGGGTGTTCCGATATGAACAGCTGTCACACATCCTGACAAGGCAGTTTAATCTGTAACTTGTTCCAGGGCTTATCCTCAAATTAGTGCACAATAATTGAAAATTGGATAAACGAAGCAATTGCATATAGTAAGTAATAGAATCATGGACTTGTTTAGGTTGGAAAAGACCTATGAGCTCATGGAGCGCAATCATTCCCCCAGCACTGCTAAGCCCACCACTACCCCATGTCCCCAAGTGCCTCATCTTTTAAATCCCTCCAGGAATGGGGATTCCACCAGTGCCCTGGGCAGCTGTGCCAGGGTTTGACAACCCTTTCCAGGAAGAGAATTTTTCCTAATATCCAAAGTAAATCTCCTCTGGTGCACCTGGAGGCCGTTTCCTCTTGTCCTGTTGCTTGTTACTTGGAGGAAGAACCTGACCTCCACCTTTCTACACCTTGTCAGGAAGCTCGTCAGCTGTTTGTAAAACAGCTCTGTAGTTTGTATTTAGAAACATTCATACGCAGTTGTGGCATGTGAATTTATTTCTCAGTACACAGACTATGTTAATCTTGAAAAACTGGGAACTTTGCTTAAAATAGCCACAAATCTTACTATTTTATTGGTGTTTAAAACAGGTCTGTGACAAAAAGTCCCAGAGGTGGGGTGGGGTTTTTTCATATCTTATTACAGCGCCTCAGGGAAACTCACAGGGAGAAACATAAGGTAAAATAGTTATTTCTGTCATATATCCATATCCAGCAAATATCCAGCTAACGAAGAATGTTCCAGCTGGCCTTGTCCAGATACTCAAACCATTGCTGACCAGCTAATCAGAGACTTCGCTGGAAGGTGATGGAATTTATGTTAGTTAGTAATACATTGATTTATCAGACTGGAAAGTTTTAAATTAGCAAAAATCTTGCTAAATCTTGCTGCCGTGGCTTTTCAAGTGCAATAATAGACTATCTCTTGACTATCCATAGAAAATATCCCCTCCCCCGCTTTTTATATCTGGCAAAATTCCTGTCACGAATGTGACTGATGGATAAAGCGCGTCCAGTTCTTCTGAGTTAGTCTGATCCTTACTTCGGAATTGCCAGGATTTGTTCCTGTCCTTCTGGAATTGCTATTGAACCTGTACAAGGAGAATCTTGGATAGAAAATCAGATTTAGCTTTGGCTTAGAAAAGCTATTTTTTTATGTTGTGTAACAGTATTTTACGCAGAATAACTGTTTATGCCTCTTCATGCTAAAGGCTTGAGCCTTTTCGTTCAATGGTGATGTTCCCTTACATATCATATTAAAACAATAAAAAGAGATGCATGTTTGGAACTCTAATAAATATTTTTGACAAGGTATGTAGTATTTCCATTTGTGATGGTGGAATAAGGCTATTGCTTTTCTAAATCTCACTATTCAGGATTACATATAAATAATTCAGTCAGGAATTTGAAGATCTTTGTATATTGCCACCTGCTCATTATTCAGAAATTCTTGTTACAGTCTGCAGTTGCCCTGGCAACATTCTGAAAATTAGTGTTGCATTTCTGAAAAAGCTTTTGTTTATCTAGCAAAGCCCACTATCCAATCTGGATTATTGCAGGCTGCATCTCAAGTGATGACTCCAGGTCCTAGCCCTCACTGTTAAAAAAAATAACGATTTCCTTTTATGTAACATTAATTGAAAATTATTATCTACTTTTTTATTTTTTTCCTAAGTAGTCATAGATAATTAAATATGATGCTGATTTTGCTGAAAGCCCCTCTAGGGTTTGCTGATGCCATTATGTTATCTGAGTGGAGATGCTTGGCTGTACAGAGACACAAGAAAGTAAAACAAAATCACATGTTGATTCTTGGTGTTCTTCGGGCTGCTCTCTGCCTCTCCTCCCATCTTTCTCCTCCCTCCTTTCTCCTCCTTGTTGACCTCTACATGGAAAGTCACATCTTGTTTAACCTTTAACACTCTGGGATTTAAAAAGATCTTCCTTTGTGCTTATGGAGCCAAATTTGGGGCAGGAGTAGGGGTGGTGTTAGCAAAGGCCTTGAAGCTGCTCGTGCCACAGCTCGCGGGAGTCTCGCCTGCAGCACTCCCTGCTTTAGCTTGGACATAGTTATCTCAGGAGGTTTACTTTCAGAACAAAACTGAAGAGTAAAACTGATAAGGTGGATTTTATTTTTCCAAGAGAGAAACATTCTTTGGAAAACAGTGTTAAAAATATCCTTCTTTCCAAATCCTCTCTGTTGTCCTGGAGCAGAAGAAAAGCTCCAAGCCTTTCCCTGCCCATCTATTCTGTGTAGTTCAAATCCTCCTTCTGGGTTGTGCTGCCATTTGTTTGGTTCAACCCTACTCATTCCTTTCTGTGTGTGGGGAAGGTAAAGCATACCTGCTCTGAGAAAATTTGCTTTTCTTGACGTATCTGTCCTGTTGATTTCCAGATTCTGAGTTCTAGAGAGGAATAAAGACTTCTGGCACATTAATAAGCTGGAGTCAAACTTCACTCTAGAAAAATACAAATTTGTTCAGACTCTTGGTTTAAACTAATGTGTTCCTTAGTCTTTTGCCTCTGAGGTACCTGAGGATTGAAATTGATGAGTTTTGTGGTTTCTGAGGGGTTTTCTTTGTGCCTGCAAATCCCAGGTTTTCCAGATGACTCGGGTAATATTGTTATTTTCAAGAACTGGCTGGTTTGGGTTTATAGGGAACTTAAGGGTGTTTAATCTTGGCACCTGTTAACGAGTGGCATGGTAAATGTTAAGTTGTGGGGAAGGACAAGGAGCAACTGAAGGGAAAAATGTGGGATTCTACCTGAAGCCTCATTGTCTCCTCTTTTCTTGCTTTTAGGCACCTGGCACTGAAGCCATGTTCCCATGCTCTAGTTGTTTAGAATTTTTGGGATGATAACACAGTTTGTTGTGCTACCAAAACTGGAATTTTGCAAACATGAGTTAAGTCTTATTGTTTAGGTTTTCGTTAGTTTGGGGGTGGACTTTGTTATTTGGGAACTTGTCTCTTTGCAGGAAATAGTGCTGGTTTAGTATAAAGAGTTTCTTATACTTCTCTATTTTCATTTCTGTGTTCACTGAACTACTGGTCATTGTGACTTTTTGCTGCAATAGACGAAACCTTAGCTTTTTTGGTTGCTCAATAGCATCTGTACCAAAGATTCCCTCCCCTCCCCTGCCACGTGTGACAGCTCTGGATGAACTGTCCAACTGGACATTCTAAAGAATGAACATTTGCATATCATAAACCTTATGGGGACCAGGTTTTGTTATGGGGGAAAAAAACATATCCAGTGAGACAACATGAGTTTGTTCTGAGTGTTGGTTCTAAGGCAGTGCTGTGGTTTCACAGATTTTCTGCTCAGCACATGCCTGGCCCACTGTGTCAGTCCACTTAGAGGATCACTTGTGGAGGAGCCCAGAGGAAATTTATCAGGGATGTTGTGTTCAGACAGTTGCTTTTTCATTAAAATCCAAAACACAATGAACTTGAGTGGGTGAGAGGATATTACAGGTCTGCTTTCAGGCAGTGAGGATGACCTGAAACTCCAACCTGTGAGTAGCTTAATTTTCTGCTTATCTAATACCTGGCATTTAGATGAGACTGTATAAAACAGAATGTCTAGAACAGTCTGAATTTAAACTGCAGTTCAGGAAAAAGGTAATATCAAGATAAGAATGGAAAAATAGACGTGGTGTGTTCATTAAGTTTGCATGAATTAATCTTCTTGAGACTAAATTTACAATCCCTTCTCTCTTTTTTTATTTGTTTGTTTTGTTAACAATGAAGCAGGTTTAGACTGTGGAGAAAATGTGAAAGTCCTGAAAGGGTCATACACCCATTTTTAGAAGTAAGAGTGAGTGAGAATCTCAGTAACAGGAGGAGGTAGAGGTGGAAGGACAGAAATTGCAGTGATAAAACATCTGACAAACTGAAGTAAGTGATCTTTATACTTGCTTCATGATATAGTCACTCCCTGGTTTAGCAAGAGACATTTCTCAGTTGTTTGCTTAAAAGGCAGAAGCAATACTTTTTTCCATTTGTTTTTCAGCAATGTTTTCTGTAGATCTCAAAAGTCAGTCTGGTTCAGTGTAATCTGAGTGGTTCTGGTTCCACATTATGGAGATAGGCCAGAGCTTTTGCTGGTGGTATTTCTTCTCCCTTTCTTGTGTGACACAATTATTTAGTGCCCAGAACATTAGAAAGATGGCCTTTTAAAATGTGTTCTAGTGTGCTCTCCACAGGAAAAGGAAAAGTTTTGGTAGTTTGGGGTTTTTTTTCTTCACTAAGCGTGACTGTAAGGACCACAATTAATGAAGTGAATGACTGTCTCAGGACAGTGGGACCATCTTCTGCTGTAATGTGCTTTCTCTTAAGTGTTCCTCACTCCTTGAAGAAAAGAAAAGTTTAGAGTTGCTTTGTTCAGAAAGTAAAGAACTGAACAGAATGTGTTTTTTGGCTTCAGTACCTGGTTTCAGAAACATCTCTTCCACATTCTTAGTAATACCTTTTATGAACTTTGAGAGATGTCAGGTTTGGTTGGTTGTTTTTCCCTTCCAAAAGTCTGGTCATGTGAATGTTACTCCTCTTTAATTATTTAGAATTTCTGTACTCCAGGTGACACCAAAAGTTTGCATTTGATATTTTCTAATGGATTGCTATAATGAGTATTTGTAAAGAGGTCATTAGTCTTGAATTCTGTGAATCCTAGAAGTATTTTTTTCAGCTTGCTTTTGTACTGTTACTTCAGACTTCTTAATTAACAGCGAGTTAATCATCAGCAAATGGCCTACAAATGGACCCACCAGACAGACACCTGCTCCTTTGGTATCCACTGTCCAGAATGCACTTGCATTTAGTCTTTAAGACTACTTTGCAGAGTCAGTGTTTTGGGATTGCTTCAATTTCAGGCTTTCGTTTTGGATCCACTGTGTTTAGACCTGGACAACACTTTGTCATTAGTAACCATGTCTAAATGGTGAGTAGTTTCTGAACAGCAGTAAAACTGCTTCATTTATAGTAGGAAGACTGAGGTTATATTTCATTTCTTAGAAAAATAAAAGCACCAGAGAAAGATGTTTGGTTTAGCTTCATCACTGTACTGTCTGAACTGTGTTTATGGCCCAAAGGAATGAAACTGGCAGTGCTTGGGCATTTCTGCTTTCTTGGAAGTGTGAGGTTTTTATAGGGAGATGAACTAAATACAGAATAGGCATTCATGACCAATCTGAAATGACATCATTTCTCTAAGGGGAGAGATAAACATACTTCTGTTCAATCAAATGTTTAAGACTTACTAGCAGTTCAGATAGGACAAACTTGGAATCAGCCAAGTGGGTGGAACTTGGTGTAGTCTGAAGATGTCTTCATGTAATAAATACTTCGTTACTGGACAGACACTGGTAAGTGTCTCCCTTTCTCACAACTGAGAAAAGCTGCTCTTTTTCCTTTAGGTTTATAGACAAGCTTCATTTTGGAATTGTGATAAGGAGTTAAAGTATCCCATTCTACTATGTCTAAGTTCTTTCTGCCTCAAACTTTGTCTTAAATGTCTTTTGGTTGGTCCAGAGGTTTTCCGTCTTGTTCCTTATGACCCTTCAACGAACTGATCTTCCCTCTCATCTCTTTTTCTCCCTTCTGAAAGGAAAGGCTGTTATTGGCTAGAGCATTTCAGTTTGGGGGCTGTGTGTGTCCTCCTCCAGCAGTTTGTGCCCTGAAAATGTACAGGCCTGTAAATCTTGCCGTGAGTTGTTTGGGGGGAAAAGGGCCCTTGTGCCTCAAGTGCTTGGGTATTGCAGCAGGTCGCACCTGCTTCCCGAGTGTGTCCTGTGTCACAGCATGCTTTTTATCAGTTTGCATTTCTGTGCTCCTGTGGAAGTTTTAAAGAAAGCTTCATTCAGGACAGTCCAGTCTTCTCTACTCCCAGTCAGATACTGCTTTGGAGACACTTGATGGTGCACTTTTGCTACTTAGTGAGTTGTGCAAGTTTGTTATGAGTTTAAAAAAAGAAAGAAAGGAAAGTTGCATTTCCACGAGCACTTATTTGTAGTGCAGTTTTCAGTACAGCTATCAGAGGGGATTGTTTTTTCGGGAAGATGGTTTTGAAGAGGTGATGTTGCGTATCTTCACTTTTATTTTCCCTCAAGCCTAGAATCCTTCCTCCCTTAGCAAGCACCTGATTGCTTTCTAGTCTGTTTGTTGTTTATCTCTTGAATATCTGTCTTGTATGTTTGAGATGTGGTATTGTTTTGAAATTTAAATTGAATTGAAACTTTTTATTTGCTTGCTTGCTTTTCAGCTTCAATGCCTATTCTGTTAGATGGTCTTTCAGCAAAGGTATTTGTGTGTGTTTGATAGCAGACAGTTTACATGTGCTTTGAGTTGAAGATAAGCTAAGTCAGGGTTGCTAGTGCAATTGTAAACCAGCCCTGAGTGCTCCAATTCCTGTTCCTGGGAGAAAATTAACTATGTGTCTTGACTAATTTAAGAGAAACATCAAGGCATTATTTTCACAATATTCGGTTCAAATTATTTTCCCATTTCACAGATGTCAGCATGTTATTTCTGTGTTCATTTGCACATTGTTGCTTTTGGCGTGATCTCTGTATAAAGTCATTCATAGAGCTGAGGATGCAACGTCAGATGAGCATTCGCAGAGTACATTTTCAGGGCAGAAGTATTTCAGAAACAAGTGCTATTCCCATTTATAATCCTTCAGTTAGAACAGACCAGTACATTTGTGTAGGGCGAGAAAAGGCTTTGCTAATGAGAAAGTGAACCCAGACCAGTCTCTCCTCTCCTGTCGGATGAGTTTCCAGGGCAGGAGTTACCAAAACTAATAAAAACTCAGCTCTTTATAATGTGTTGGTGTGTGAGTGTTGGAAAAATTAACAAAATTTTTCTAAGGAGCAGTGCAGAATAGAACAGTAATTCATTGCTCAGTCCTCTCTGCCCACTGGGCACTACTTTATTTCCTGTTTGGGCTTAGCTGCACCTTGCTGCTGATCTGTGAGGTTCCCAAGGTGCTCACAGGTGCTGTGCTGCGGGGGACGTGAGTACAAATCTGATTAGAACCGCACGCACACGCACGCACGCTTGCCTCGTGTCGTGTGAGGGGACTGCTTAAAAGATTATTCTGACATTAATGGCATCTGTATAATGTGTCCAGAAATTGAAAACTCCTCTTTGGCAACATTCAGAGTACAGGCCCTGCAAGGAGTGGCTTGTGCACATAGGTGTTCACCTATTTAGAATTCATTATACGATTCAAAAAAGGAAAGTAGTTTTCTTGCTTAAAATCCTGCTAAAGAAGTCTTTTCCATGACATAATGCTTGCATTGCAGACCAGCTGAAGGAGGTGAAACCTCTGAAGATATAAAGGGCCTCCCAGAACTGTGCCTTTTGTGTGTATTTCCTTGGAGCTGTTACAGACTTGGGGAGCTAATTGGGTGTGTTGATGGGGCAACACATGGGACAGAAGAGCTGCCACGGAGCCATGGCTTGGGATGGGAGCATGTGTGCCAGGGGAGGGAGGGAACTGGTGTGTAGAGGAGAGGCACAGCTGGCAGGTACATTGAACTCCCCAGGCACAAGATAAATACATGCTATTCCAAGAGCTGCCTTCTTCAGCTAAAAGAAAAAAATTCCCTTTTTTCTTTTTTTTTTTTTCTCAATATGATCATGCTGGTCAAGGGTGACAGCCAAGATGTCAGGAGTGTGGGCCATTGCCATGTGTGGGCACAAAGAGTGGAGCCTTTAAAGATGGAGCACAGAGGTGGCAGAAGAGGGGAATAGCAAGAATAGAATGACTTAGACCTGTCACAGACTGCAGCAGTCTCAATAAAGAAGGTATTTATATATATATTGTTAATATTTATAAAAATCTATTTTGGTATTGAGACTGCTGCAGTCTGTGACAAGTCTAAATCTTCCTATGGCTGTTTTTTAGTTATTATTTTCTATGTTTGTTACATTATAGAAATCAGTGTGTCTATACACTATATGTGTATATGTATGTACATATAACTTCTTTTCAATCTTGTCACTTAAAGATATAGGATCCTGATCTCCTGTTTGTCAGGAACTACAGCCCCTCGAGATTGTACCTCCCTTCTCTGGAGCCCCTAGATTTAAAAATACTGTCCTATTTGCCTTCCAGCCCCACTTGTTGTGCAGGATCCTTCAGAGGAGCACAGCAAGGGGATTCTCGTGGGGCTGAGCACTGGGGTGATGCTGCAGGTGGGGCAGGGAGAGCAGTTCCTCACGAGCAAGAAAGCTGTAGACCTCTGGTCTGGATATTGATTTTGGAAGTATGACAATTAACATATAACTAATCTTTTTTTCTGCCCCTCTGTTTAGAAAACATTTTTCTTCCTTATTTGGGTTCTGAAAGTGGTTATGTGCCAATCCAGAAAACTAGCACGGCATTCATGCTGCTGGTGACAACTGCATTTTTCTGCTGGCACTGTGCACTAACTCACTCCCTGCTGGCTTTTTGAGTTGTGTTCACAATGCCAAACTGCAGAAATAAAGCTGTCTAGAAAGGAAATTAATATCCTTAATGTATGAGTGCTTTTGTCCTACTTCAGTGCCACATGAGAATTTCTGGCGGTGTGGTGCAAACTTTCATTTTGAGAGAGCTCTCACTGTGAATGGGGAAGGTGATTCAGATCTGTACGGCCATTTTCCAGCACACTCGAGCTCCAGAGGGCTCTGCCTCCTGATGAGGTGCTCCCTGGGTGGCTGTGCAGTGCAGTGCCAGGCTGGGTGACAGTGACAGTGGCACTCCCTGGGAGGCTGTGCAGTGCCAGGCTGGGTGACAGTGACAGTGGCACTCCCTGGGAGGCTGTGCAGTGCCAGGCTGGGTGACAGTGACAGTGGCACTCCCTGGGAGGCTGTGCAGTGCCAGGCTGGGTGACAGTGACAGTGGCACTCCCTGGGAGGCTGTGCAGTGCAGTGCCAGCCCGTGGGGCCTGGCTGGGTGACATCGACAGTGACAGTGGTGCCCAGCTGTGGCTCTGCCATTGTCTGGAGTGCCCGAGGAGGGAAGGCCCATCCTCAGGAACAGCATGATGGAGCAAACTGCCAGTGCCGTGCAGGTGTGTGGGCTCTGAGATGGGTATTTAAATGCTGTCTGAGAGGAGAGTAAAATGCCCGTAGGCAAATTGCAGTTTGCATTTGGTTTCCCTTTTCCCACAAAAGGCACTTTAGGCCTGATCAATTAGCACAGATCATTAGCATCCCTAAATCTCTTCTTTCTTTAGTCATTTGACTTGAAAAAGGTTTTTTCTTATATCCTCGCGTATAATAATGGCATTGCTGCTAATTTTTGTTTAGTGGGTGTTCTGTTTGTGCAGGGCCTGGAAAACCATTATAAATATCTCTGCTAAAACAAGACAATTTCCCAAGGTAGCAGAAAAGGGAAATAGGACTTTTCTTTTTTAAAGTGTTACTGTTATCTCCATTCCACTGAGGAAGTACAAGTAAGATTATTTTTTTTTTATAAAGATAAGTTTTGAACTGAAAAATAGGTTTCAAATCAGAACAGCAACAGTATTTACAGTAGGCTCCATGAAAATGCTTTTTTTCCTAAGCAGGATGTTGGTGACTGTCTCATGTTGTGGACCAAATACCTTTTTGTTGAGAAAGCAAGTAATTTTCAATGACTGTTAGAAATGATGACACTTAATTTCATGAAGATTAGTCATTCAATTGTGATCAAGGTTCTGCACTATCAAAGCATATCTTAGGGCCCTAAACAGAATCTTTAATCTGGCCTGGTAACCCCAGGGTTCTATTTCTGCCATCAGAGACAATTTTTCCTGTTGTAATTCATGGAAATGCAATGGAAAAATGTTAACTTACATATTCTAAGAATAAAACTTGAATTATGCCTAGAAAATTGTTAGCTGCTCTGTGCAGTTCTGGCTGGCTGTTTTCTACATGAAATGGAGATTAGTGTCTTGTGAAGAAAGCTGCTATTTGAAGGATATCCACTGAAAATAGTCAATGTTTCAGTTTATTTGCTTAAAATAAGTGGGGAAAAAAAATATCAATCTTTGACTATTTTGAGGTTTTATATTTGCTACTGTGTCATGTGAGGACATATAGATGGCATGGACTTTATTTGATGTTACATGTTTTCTGCACAAAGATTTTGTCACGTGCTTTCTGTGAAGTGTTTTAAGTAGCATGATTTTTTTTTTTTTTAACTTTATCTGACCTGAAAATATTTATGTACTCTTCTGTCCTGTTTCAAATACAGTAAAATTCATCAATGCTGAGCTGAAAAGACTCTTGAAGATACCTTTGGTTAATTTACAGTTTGGTAATATTTAAAAAGTTTTTATTCTTTCTTATTTAACTGTTTTTTAAAGCAGCTCAGGCTACACTTTATTGTGCTATAAACCCTCTGACATTTAATAAGCATCGATAACCTCATAAAGGGAAACCCAGTTATTTTTTCCCAAAGTAATGATTTCCAATTGACACAGGAAAAGCATATTGTTACTCTTTTCCCATTCCATTTTTAAGGCTTTAACAGTAGAAATGAAGCTTCAGGGGATGATGTATTAACAGTTGATTCTCCTCCAGTTTTTAAGGGCTGTTTTCAGTAGGATAACTGACTGTTGCTGTTTGATAGTTGAAAACAGGTAGATGCTTCAGTGTTGGGTCCTTGATCTGACTGACTTTGACTTACAGATATTAAATAGATACATACAGATAAATATTAAAGATATTACATGGTGATGCAGAGTTTTGTGCTGTGTGGTATTACAGAGAGTGTTTCCTGGAATTTTTGGAAGGTTCCTAAATATAGAGTTGAAAATTAGTGAAATATTCATGGATAAAAATTATGCAAGATGACAGAAGGAGCCGGTAAAGGGTGGTGTGTGAGGAGGGAATACAAAGAACATGAGGATGGAGAGGGCAGGTTTGGGGATTGCTTGGAAGATGGAAGGGATGGAAGCTGTGGGAGGTGCTGATGTGGACACGTGGAACTGGGGGAGGATCAGCCACAGAGCTCCCTGAATGGAAACAGTTCAAGAGCCAGGAGGAGTTTTTGCTGCTGTCAGTCGGGTTTCTTTGAATGATGAAAGCTAAGCCAACAAAATCTTTGTCAGCAGAGTTGTCTCTACAGAGCTGTTGCTGGTACAGCAATGTCATGTGAGGAGGGCGTTCATTTTTCCCCTCCCAGGCCCACAGAACAGTGCTGGCTAAAGCTAAAGATCTGTCATATTGCGTTTGATAAGCATTTCTGAAGAGTTCTTTCCTCATGCCTTTAGACAGGCATGTCCTTTGGGGGAAGAGAGGCTTAGCCACTCAACAGATGTATTTTCCACTAACCTAAGCTCTGCTCTCTCTGAGGTATGGCATTTTTGAAAGGTTAATGCTGCAGTAGTGTTCAAGCTGAAATGGCTTTTGTCTGCCAGCGTACATCTGCCCTGTGCAGATGCTCGCCAGGAGACAATGATATTAAAAAATAGCCTTTAGGTAAGTGTTTTGGAGATCTGTTTTGGAAATGATTTTTTCCCTTCCTCCCTAAAGCTAAAAAAAATAAAAATAAGTGAGAGCAGATCCTAATGGAGCTACAACTTTAAATAGTGTATAAACCATTCAAGGTTATTTTAGTTACCTTAATGAGAGTGGCCTCACCGCAGAGTTGGGCTTTATAATAACAATATGCAAATGGAAGCCGAGTTAGTTTTCATCCATCACAGATTGTTCAATGCTAGGACTGTAATTTCACCAGAAACCCTGCATTTGTTGGAACTTGGACTGTCATCGTTCTTCATGTTGTATAGCTCCCCGTGTCAAAACAAGGACTGTAGTAGGATATTCGTTCCTTGGGTAGTATCCTAGCATGCCCATCCTTTCCTTTCCTAAATGGTTAAAGTGCCTGAAGCATGCCAGATTTAATAGTAAGCTGGAAGTGCCTCAGCAGCACCCCTTTGGCGTGCTCCATTGTTGCAGGAGCTACATCCATGAGGAAACCTCTAATTCCTGTGAAGTACTCGGCTCTGTTCGTATCCTGAAAGTCCAAAGCTAAGTGCTAGAAGGGAACTAACAGGACAATGACAGTGCTTTGTGGAACAGCCAGTGCTCCTGAGGTGCAGGTGACTCTGAAGAAGCATTTCATAGTGGCAGAGTTTATTCAGCGTACATTTCAAGTTTTATTTTTTGAGTTTATAGATAAAAAATGACAACAAAACAACTCCTCATAAGTATTTGAATACTGTGATTTCTTGTCAATATGTAGAATAAAAGACTGCTCTAGTCTGGCCAATTGTTAAATTGTTATTCTCATTTATGCAGCTACATTCCTGAAGGAATGATCTTGTTATTCTTTGTCGCTGTCAGCCAAGCATTCCTATGGCATTCGGGAGTGAACTCACAGGAGAAGGTGAGGCAGGATTAAAGAGCCTGAGATTATTGCTCAGAATTTAAAATATAAAGGGAGGGGGAGGGATAGTTACTAATAATACACCTTGGCTTCTCACATGCCTATTCCTGGGAAAGGTGTCCTCTTTAATAGCAAGTCACCTGTCCTGTGAACAGTGGTAGTGTTCTACCTTGGGCCCTGAGCGTGACAAAGAAGGGCATTACATTGTTCTGTAAAAGTATTGGAGAGGGTGTAGCATGCAGAATGTCTCAGTAAAGAAAAGGAGGTATTTATGATGAGCTTCAAGACTGAGGGCAAGTTTGAATTCTTGTTTCTGATATGCAGCATTATTGTTGCACAAATCATAACCTGTACAGCAGAGTGTGCACAGGTCTGAAATGGATGTTTGACAGCTTTGTTCTGGTGCTTTCAGACTGCCTTTCCTGGCAGGGCAGACCTGTGAGAGCCTTTTATTGGGTTCACAGTCCTGGGATTTGCCTTCCAAATTGGAGGGGTTTTTCTCAAGAAAGTCTGCAAATGTCTTCTGGTACATTTGGTGCTGTTCCTGTCAAGTTAATTTTTTAATGCTGCCTAAACTTTGTAGTAGGACATAACTTGCACAGGCACTGGGATGCATTCAGTACTTAGTTAACTTTGGAAGAGGTACAGTAACTGTGCATTATGTGTTTGTGTTCTAATCTATCATTGTGCTGTTTCTTTGAAAATCTGATTACTCAGTAGCTTGGTAAATTGAATCAAGTAAGAAGTATCTTCTAGTGCTAATGCAGTAAATAGCATTCAGTTGTTAACTGATTTAATGTAGAACTTCAAACCCTGTGTAAGTAGCAGCATTGGGAAAAGCATAAATCTCTTGATTCAAGTGTATTTAAGTCAATGCAGCATGGATTCACTTGTACAGCGTTTTCCAGTACATAAATGTAAACAAGATTAGGGAGTCTTTTTGATTCATGCTTCAAAAGTGGACCAGCTTCTTATTTGTTAGTTATTAATAATTGTATAATTAAGATCAGACCTGCACAGTATCATAGTGCAGTAGGCAGGCTGGCTCTCTTTGCTCCCTAGTTAGTCATTTAATGGATCTCAAACTTTAGGCATAAGATAACATGCAGAAAACAGGTGTGTGTTGCCTTCCCTGGAAAAAGGGAACAGCTGCCTCTGCATAATTCCAGTCTCTGTTTCTCATCATTGTACGAATCTGCTTTGAATTTTCTGTCAAATGAAGGTCAGCCTTAAAATCAGCTGCTGCATTTTTATAGATACTGTGTGGTACATTTTTAACAACCTGGGCCACGGGGCACTATTTGAGAGAGGGAGAGCAAAGTGTTGGGTGGAGCACCTGAGCTATGGCTCTTGGAGCATCTGTGAGCACAACCTGGGCCGTTTGTGGCAGGAGAATTGTTGCTCCCTCTGGGATGTCCCCTTGCTCTCCAAGTCAGGATTTTCAAGGCTTGGGGTGGGGAGTGCGTTTGTTTTGTGGGGTTTTTTTATTCCTTTCCTCTCCTTTTATCACCTCAGGCAGTTTTCTCCAGTCCTTTTCCCACCTCTTCCCTAAGGCAAGTTTGCCAGAAGGGACTAATCCGTTCCAAATATAGCTGTTTGTGAGGTTGTCCGTCTTTTTTTTTGTGTCAGAGAATATTATTGATCTGCACCTTCTTCTAGCTTTATTTTGGTTGTGCTGGGGCTGAGCTGTAAGGCAGCCCTGCAGAGAGAGCTGTACAGCTGCTGCTCCTCTTCCTGTGCTTTCCTCATGCTGGGCAGCACTCAGAAACTTTCTGTGAGCCACCAGAGCTCATTAGCACACCCAAACCTGCCCTTGCCAAAGAGCTTTGTGCTCCTTGGTCCTCATGGTTTGAGGGAGAGGTGCAGGTGGGAGCACACCTGCAGACCATGGGGCAGAGGCTGCAGGGAGGAGGAGGAGGAGGAGGGTGAAGGAGGACCTCCCCTTTGTGGCAGCAGTGAGTTCTCTGCTGATTTGGGTGTCTGAGGCATGTCTGACTTCCCAACATTCATTCTTACCGAGAACTGTGTGCAGGCAGTGGCTCTCAAGAGCTAAGCAGTAGCTGGCTGCAGTAATTCTCTTTTAGTTATACCCATAGTTGGTGTTAAAGAATAATTTTGATCGACATCTCTCTGCTTAAGGCATAAACATTTCCCCCTTTCATCCTAACAGAGAAACATATGTGACTTTATGAGTGTTTTTGGTTGGTGTTTGTTCTAATCACAGGAACCCTGAGGTTCTGATGCTCATATAAATATGTTTATATACTTGAGGTGAAAAACAGCTGGAAAAAGCTCTTGCTGGGGCAGGTCTTTTATTTGAGTCTTCAAGGATCTGTTTTTTTAGGAAATGTCCTGACTTTTCTAAAAGAAAAATAAGACACTTCCACATCCCAGGAAGGTTTGTGTCCCCGTTATTCCAGGGCTAAGGCAGGACTAGTCCCACAGACTGTGTGCTCATCAGAGTGTTCCTCCACTGGAGCCATGTGGGGACTTCGTGCACAAGCTGCTGTGGAAGTTATGATAAGAGGCCAGTGTGTGTGGGTTTGGGGTTTTTCCTCATGCACTACTTCTGGAACAGATTTTTTGAAATAACATGGATCTTGGACAAAATTTGGTCTCCCGAAAGAAAAACAGGTGGATTTGTAGATTCCCTTTAAGTAGGCAGTACTGCTTCTGATGAGGATAATTCTAGTCTAGTCTTTTTGTACTAATGGTAATTGTTTAATGCAGGGCATCTTTTATGCATTTTTTCCCCTTCCTGATATTTCCTCTCTGGGGAAGATTATCCTTATAATCAGTTTAATGGAATACTTGATAAATAGTGTAGAAAATAACCTGCTGCTCTTATTCCTCTGGGCATGTGTACATGAATAAAGGGGAGTTTTCACATTATAAAGTTGAAGCAACTTCCGAGGAGAAGTTCAGCTTTGCATGGAACTAGAGCAGATATTGGGAGCTAAATCAAGGTACAGCCTGGAGATTTTGAATGACTAGCAAGGAACCTCACTGGGAATTCAGCACTGGCTGATTTTGACTGCCAGGTTGAGGGTGAACTCATAACCACAGTAAAAATCAGGTGGATCTTGTCCACAGCCGGGGATACTCTTAAGGCCTGTGCAGGAATTCTGTCGAGGTATTGGTGAACAGAATCTTGTTTATGAAATAAATTTTCATTTTACCTTTCCACTGACACTTTTTATGTTGAATGTAGATTTTTTTTTCACCCCCACCCTTCTAATCCAGATTCCTGCCCTGATTTTGATTGATGCCACTTATTTTGACAGCTGTTCCTGGGGTCTTCTGACAACAATGGTATCAATAATAACTTTAACAATGAACAACAAAAATCATCTGTTTTTTACCTTCTTTTTAAAAGAAAAAGAATGGATTTCTTCTCTCCTGGGCAGAGCAAAGCTTCTGTTTTCCATCTACACTGCCAACAAGGAGGAGATGGAACTCTTGATGCCTATTAGAGAAATTGGATTAAGTTGAGTAGATCCTGTTCCCAGAAATACCTCTACCAGTTACAGGTCAATTTAGTGGGTTTGCATACGATTATCTTCAAGTCAGCACCTGAAACAAAGGACCTGCTGGTTTTCCATGTGTCACGATTCAGGAGGCTGCCATCATAAAACTGGGGAATGTCAGGAGGGGTTTTGTGACTTGTGCTGTAGGCTGTGCAAAAGAGGGCAGTGAGAGCACAGCACCGGCCTCTCTGTGATCTGCTGACTGGCACACACATGCCTCTGCAGTACTAGACTTCATCTCACATCTGGTGATTACAGTTCTCCCTCTGAAAAGGGGGGAACGGTTGCATGGACAAAGTGTTACAACTTTTCAGAAAGAGAATTGCCAGACTTCAGGATGAGTGGTGCAGGTGTAGCGTTACCAATACGAAGAAGAGGAAGAACATACATTTTAGTACTAAGTGTTCAGATGGAAACAGCAGCCCTGAGAGTGAGGAAGATAAGCATGACATGTTATCTTCCACTCTTACATGCAAGTACTTGTACTTCCTCTCTAGGCATATTTTTGTCACCTGTGAAATACAGTAAAATTGGAAGGTTCTTTTCATGACGTGTTGTGAGCTCTTTGGACTTTCAATTGCAAACCCAGGTAGTGCTCTGCCCCTAATATTTCACTGCTTAGATAATTTTAGGGTGGAGGTATCATGTCTCTTATTAAAATCTGCAGATTTTGTGTTGATCTGCGTTGCAATCCAGTCTATGGCCAGTGTTGGGATTTGGTGTCAGTCAGTTTGCTGAGTAGAACCTGTTTTCTCCCCAAAGAGTGGAGCAGCCCCTCAGGAGTCTTCCTGCTTTTTTAAGCAGAGGAAACTTCAGGGACTGGTATCCAAGTAGTTACAACTCTCAGTTGTGGGTCACAAACACAAGGCTGCATTATCAATTACAATGACTCTGTGGCTGTTACTATTTTAAAAAATAATCAGGTAAGCAAAGATTCCTTTTTCTGTCACTCTGAAGCACAGGGTTTGGCATTTACTCGTGGATGCACGCACACATATGGTGATTCCAGTTGAACCAAAATAGCTACATTCTATGAACCCAAAAACGAGATCCTTTTTGTGTGAATTGAAACTGCACAGCTTTCCCTCAGTTCTCTCCCTTTCACTGTAGGTTATGTAGCACCAAATCTGCAGCTTTCAATCTATCTACAAGGAAAAAAAATCTGTCCAGAACAAGTTCTGAGCTGATTTGCAGTTAGGTTGGTGTAGGAAGTATAGGGGCTTTTTTCTTGTGCAGTATTCTTCTGGATTGATATAGGCACACAATATGTTTGCAGCATGATTTCTAGTATCTGAGGATGCTGATGGTGTTGCAAAGGGACAGCAGCTCTTAGTGAATTTGATGGGATTAAAGAAAAAACTTCAATATGTTGATTACAGTTGCTGCATTTGTGGCTTGTGTGGGGAGAAGCAATTAAATTACACTTATTTTCCAGTATTCTGTTTGCAACTAAATACAGTACAAATGATGTATCAGTCAACAGAATCAAACGGCATCTCTATTCAAGTTCCACTTGCAGTAGATTGTTAATCTGAGCTTCTTCATAAATCTTAATATTGGCATCGGGACTGGCTGGCAAAGCCATCTTGGAGTTACCTTTGCTTTGCTATTAGAGGTCTGCCCTTGCCTGCACCTCAAATGCTGCCCTGGGGGCGTTGGTGCCATTTATTGCTCAGAAAGGCAAATCTGCAACAGAGGGTAGATGGAACATTGATCAGTTTTGTAAAAACATGTAAATCCTCATTCAAGAGCAATTTTTTTTAATGAACTAAAACTGTCTTCTGTAATTCAAGTTGTCTAAAATATTGATTATGTATTGTGCTCACAGATTATTAACTACAGCAAGGAGGAAAATGCTGTTCCACTGACAGGGCTTTGGGAGCTTTGCTGGCCTGTTACTCCCCCACACCCGCTGGGCTGCAGATTTCAGGCTCTTTGGGAAGATACCTGCTTGTTTCTATAAACAGTGTCACCAGGAATGCCAACAAAATGTTTGTTATGACTGCTTGTTAACTCTGTAATGTCTGGAGGTCTGACGAAAACTGCTCCTGCTGCTAGATAGGGCAAGTGGAATGGGCATGGCAAGTGCTGATTCTTCTGTAGGTTCTTTTTTTCCCGTCCTTAAAATGACTCTTGAAGCTTTTGTGTGTCATCACGTTCCCTCTCCCCTCCCGCACCGAGTGGAAGTGTAATGTGTTTCCTTTGTTGGTTTCCAGGCATTCCAAAGAGATGTTCCTGCCGATTCAAGACCACCCAGCTCTGTCCAGGACTCTACACTGGGGATAAGGACATGGGACTCCTCCTGCCAGATTCCACATGGTTCATTCCAACTGACATCCTGCTTGACAACTGCGAAAAGGAACTTCCCATTATTCTATTTTATTTTCGTGGGAGACCACAATCCCCAAACTGTAGGACGTATCAGGTACTAAACCAGACGATAAGACTTTGCCATAACATTATTTGATTGTTATTTGTTTCCTAGGGATGATTTTAAGCATTCAGATCGTACTCTTTGCTTCTTTTAACAAATGGGAAATTCTTGGTTTTCCACGTTGCACTGTAACTGAGTAGTGACTCTCTTTTCTAGGGAAAATTTGGGGCGGTTCTGTTACAACTTTAACCATAAGTTGTCTTTTATAGAGCATTTTAAATTATTATAAATTATAATTGTTGGTAATAGTTATTATTAATTTAATTACCAAATCTGTCTCCCTTTTTGCTTTTGAGGGAATTTTATTAAGACTAGTTTCACTACAATTAGTAGGTAAGATAGCAACTAGACAAGCTTTGAATGCAGGAACTACCTGGCAACAATGAAAGTTAAAAGTTTTAATGACATTTATGATCTTTTGCACACTTGAGGAATTATGATTCATCTATTTACTTTCAACCCTTTAAAAATAAATCTGTATGTAATTCTCTTTTCCTTTGAGAAAATCTTCCCTTGTGTCTGTTGGAACATAGTTTGATTGGGAGTGCCTGAGTGTTCAGGTGTTTATTTTTAAAATACAGAAAGAACAATCTGTGAGTGTTACCCAGTAGTGTAGCTCTTAGTTCTTGTTTGCAGAGGTGTCTGCTCTTACAGGCCTCTGGATAAAAGTGGTTAAAAAGAAATCACTCCCTCTAACACAACACAGGAAAAAGTATCATAGCAGAGGGGGGATCCTTTTTGCAGAAAAATCATGTTTATTTTGGGGAGTTGTTTAGGTATGGGTGGGGTTTTTTGACTAATTTTAAATTACTTAATGATCCACTTTTTCTTTGTCCTAAAGGTTCCGTATTTCTTGTAGAATTTTAAAATAACCTTTTCTAATGAGGATGTCTGATATTCTTACTGTAAAAGATGAAACTGGTACAATGAAGGGTTCAGAAGCTGAATTTAAAGACACAGACCCAGTTGAAAACCTTAAAAAATCAGGAAGTCAGGAGCAGATTCCAGCGGAAAAGGATGAAAATTGTCCTGATAACAAAAACAATATGCCGGTAAGGAGCTTTTCACTTTGTTTTTCACTGGTGTGTCATGTTAAATAAGTCTGTGTCTGTTCTTCTCCGTTCTCCTGGTCCTCTTCGGTGTGTCTTTGGTGCAGGTTAGGAAAACCTGGCTGGGGTCAGGGAAGCACATGGGCATCAATTGCTTCCTCTCTCCTCCTGCAAAGATGAGTCAGTCATTTTTAAGAATACCTTCTCTTTTCCTCTGCCAAATATTTCTGACACGGCCTGGAAAACAGGCCAGATTTCCAAGAGAAAACACAGAAGTTTGTGTTTTACAAAAGCTAACTAACTGTAGGAATTTTGTGTCTGTGGGTTAACACTAAACAGCTTTCTGATAAAAATCTTGATTGGGATATAGGGGGTTCTCCTGTGGGTTGCAAAACCGGGACAGTACTTATTAAATTCTTGTTATTGAGAATTGAGTTAAAGGTTCCTTGGGGAGTAGTTTTGTTTGAGACTAACAGATCAGTACTCCACAGAGTGAAGTAAGTTTTATCTGTATGTTAAATTGCTTCAAACAAATCTTATAGACCCCTGCAACAACAATAGTTTTACACTTTAATATCTGCTGGCTTTAATAAGGCTGGCATCAGTGTAAATAGATAATTTTATGGAAAAAAATAAATCCTTGAAATGAAATAGTTCTCCTGTAACATGAGAGATAGCTGCTACTGAAAAGCTGGTGCCATTATAGCTGAGCTGGTATTTCCTTTAATCAGTCTAATATCCTAGCAGTGAGCCTTAAAATTAACTTAAGGTTTATTTATTTTCATAGAGTTCAGTAATTTGGAAAAATCTCATTCACGTTTTCTCATTTACCAAATCTCATTCAACAAATTGTATTGTGGAAACTTCTACGAGACTCAAGTGGCAAATGAGAAACAAACCCCCCAGTCAGAGAGTCCAGAGGAACGAACCTGTGGGAGCTGTGGGTTTGGCAGGGGGCTGATTGCTTGGTCGGGTGCCTGGGCAGGATTAAGGGCTGGAACAAGTACCTGCCGTACACACTCAGAACTGAGTAACTGTGTGCTGAAGGCTCTTGGATGGAGAGAGCTTTGCTGTCCTCTGCCTTTAGTCTGTGTGAGTGTTGTCCGGGAGTCTCCACTAGAATCGGAACGTTCCTCTTGCCTGAGCAGTGGAATTAAAAACGGAGTTTGGAGGCTGAGGATGGAGATTTCCAGCGTGGAAGACAGTCCGTTATAAAGAGGAACCTTGGTGATGTGAGCAAGCCCTTTGCAACAAGTGAAATCAGTAGACATTAATATCACTTGTACTGTGGCAGCTGCTGCTGCAAATATGCGTGTCATGTATTTGAGGAGTTCTCATTGAAAGCATGTTTTATACTGAAATACAACAATTTTGGATTGTCCACAGTAAAACATCCTTGTGGAACAGTAGAGCAATCAGCAGGGTTTTAACTAATGGATGATTAAACATTTTGATGAAATTTCACAGAACACACTACCTGTTACTAAGTGCAGGTTAAATGTTACTGTGGTGGTGCGAAAAAGAGCAAAGAGTTTGCTGAGAAACGTTAGAGAAGATTCTCACCTTATTCTGTTCTTCTCTTTGCTAACTGAGTGTATCAGAGGGTGGGTTAGGGGTGGGAGTTGGGTGGGATTTGGGTTTGGCTTTCCTCCCTAGGAGTAGGATAGGTTTAATACCTCTTGGCAAACTACAGTAATATTCCTGAGTACAGTTACCACTTGATTCCTGGCTCTTTACAGCTGAGGGAGAAACAGGCTGTGATTTTTCCTCTGTCCAAACTTAACATGGTTTGAATTCAGGTATGTTTCTGGATCGTCACAGTTCAGAAATTCGGTAACTGTGGTTCTAAATCCCAGTTTATTTCGAGGGGTTGTGCATTAGTAACTGATTTGCTGTAGTGAATGCTCTTGGAGGTACCATGTGAATGAGGAAAATATCTAACATGGGGATGTGGCTAGCACTCCCAGGTTTTTTAAGCAGTGCAAAAGTAGTGTAATTGATACAGAGATTTCTGAATTGTCATATTTGAAGTGAGGTTCAAGTGTCATTTAAATGGCACTGAGGCACTCATGAATGTGCACAGCAGCACTGTGGTAGTTCTTGTGATCAGAAAGGAGATTTCTTTTATTAAACCATAAAAGCCTCACGCCAGGATGGAGGCTGGTGCACGAATACAGTTGTGTGCATCTCCTGTATGAGATGGCAAGGCAAGTGTTGTGTTAAGTGAGTGAAATTCTGGTTTTGGTTTACACTAATTACACAGATATCCCTGTCCTTTGGGGGAATTCAGTTAATTTTTTTACTTAGCAACTTGACATCTCTCTCTCTACAAGTTTTTTCCCCTTGCTGCTTGCACAAACCTTGGATTGTGTCTCTGTTGCACAGCTTGAGTTCTCTGAAGCCTCTCTTTGCCTCCTCCCCAGCTGTCAGGATTTACCTTTCTTTGTCTCCAAAATATGTGCCATAATATTTTCAAACAGGTAAATGACCACATAGATTCTCTACTTTTGAACTGCCTCCATGTCCAGTGGTGAAACCCTTTTTCCATCAGTCATCCTCCTCTGTGTCATGGAGAATTGCTGTCACTGCTCACTGAGAGAGGACAGCCAGTAACCAGAGACCACACTGTTCTTTCCTTCAGTGCTACAAAGCTGGCTGTGGTCCTTAGGATGGAGCCCTTAACTGGATTTAAAACTGAGACCTAATTGAGCAGAAAGGTGAAAACCTGAATGTCCTCAGAACACCCTCTGTTCAGGTCTGTCATGTTGTGCCTGTCCTCAGAAATGTCCAAACGGTACTTCAGGGATAGAGCTCCTTCACAAAGCCTTTCACACGTCTGAGTTTGCCATCTTGTGCCTGACCTGGTTTTGTGCAGCTTGCTTAGGCAGCACAGTGCTGATGGAGGAAGGTGTGTAACAGCTCCACATCTTCACTTTGCATTTACTGTGTGTGATCTGCTGAGGTCATTAGGGAGAAATAAAGTGGGCCATCACTCCTACTGAAAGCCTGGATGAACATGATTACATGTGTTTAGTAAATGCTGTCTTAATTCCCTTTTTATTTTGCAGTTGGAAAGGTAGCCTAATAGTTGGTCTAAAAGGTTGTGTTTGTGGGGGTTTTTTAAAGACAAGAACCTGATCATTATTTTCATTATGCAATTATTTGGAATACTCGGTTTTAAACACTGTCTTGAAATCATGACTATAAATAGGGCTTTCATTAACACAGTGTTTTCTCAAGGCAGTAAAAATCTTTGAGAGCTGCAAATATAAAGAAATTGCTTAATTTGCAGTCACCGAGGATTGCATATTCTAAATTAGCTATAAATTCTTTTTCACAAGGGGGGAATATAAAGATGCTCTGTAGGAACAAAAGTAAGTAAATGCAGAGAAATTAGGGCAGAACTAAAATCCCTGGGCCGGAAAAGAGAGATGATGTGCATTACCAGCTGCAGCGTGCATTAGCTACCTATTGTCCAGGAATTCCAGTGGAAATGGTGTCATCCTCTGTCCAGGAAGGGAATCACTGGATCGTGCCCAGTTATCTTCATGTTTTGAGAGTGCACTGACAGGACTTGGGGGTTTGTACTTCCAGGCCCAGACCTCACACCATCAGCCTGTTCTCACGTGGGCTGTCCCAGCAGTCTGGCCACTGATTCCAGTGCTGCCAGTGCTTGAGTTTGAGTCATTTCAGTCAAGGGAGAATCTCCCTCCTGCAGTGGCTCCCCCGGTGCTGGTAGTGTTGGCTTAGTCCCTAAAAACTGTCAGGTGCTCCTGAAACTGAACCCCACCGTATTCAAGTACCTGAGTTTACTACCCTGAATATCCTATATTGCCTTGATGGACTTATTCCCCATAGGGTGCAAACACCTGTCATTAAAAAATCGACAGTATTGGTGGGGTGGCTTCCCAGCCTGGAAACACAACTGTAATTCCACAAGCAAAACAGAAGATGAGACACAACAGGTGTAAAACATTTTAAGGAAAGTACAATCAAACTTGTCCTATTGTCATTGAAATACGAAAACCACATGCATTTAAAACATTCTTACAAAGAATGCGGATTTTATACTGGATTGTTTCGATATCTCAATTAAATTTTGAGCCATTTGCTTCACTCTATCTGGCATGAAACTGAAGTTTTGGCTGCAGTGGATTCCTGAGACTTTACTGAGGTGAAGTGAGGAGACATATGTGCTTTGTAAGATGTTAACTGAATTTAATTACAATATGGTTTCTGCTTTCCAGCAGCAATCTCTGCTGGGTTTTTTTTTAATCCCTCTTAAAAATCAGTGAAATGTGTGACTTATCTAATTAGTAAGCAGTAGCCTGTGTCAAGTGTTGGTTAACAGTATTGGAAGTTCTGTTTGGCTGGCTCAAAGTGTCTGATGCCTGGTATAACTAAACTGGTTTCCCCCTCGTGCCTTCTCAAAGGGTGGATCCGGGGTGTTTGCTTCTTTGTATTCTTTTCACATACATACTGGCTTCAGAGCTTCCAGAATTTTGCAGAAGATAGACAATTGTCCAAGTGGGGATTCTTCTGCTCCTCGACAGGGAACTGAGGACTCCAGAACAGTCCTGATTTGATTCTGAGTTTGCTTGATTTGAATGCACCTAACCTAATTGAGGCTCGAGTAATCTACAGGAGGCTGGGAAATCATCCAGTTCTTGGAAGTTGAGGAGCTTGGTGTAGGAGCCACTTTGTGAGGGTTGTGCAGTTGCCAGCTTTCAGGATGCAAGGAACGCTTTCAGCAGGGATGACGGGAAGGAAGAAAGTATTTTGCAGGTAACAGAAAAACTCAAAGTCTCTGTGTGTTTCCAGGTATGGAAACAGCAAAACTCAAAGTCTGAATGGTTCCAGGTATGGAAGCTTTTGAACTGTCTCTGCTGCTCAAATTCCCAGCGAGCCTCCTTTGAAAAGCTGCTGATGAGTTCAGTCAGTTTTCAGTGCAGCTATTTAAAATGCTGTTACGCAGTGAAATGAGCTTAAACGAGCTCCCCTTCTGCTGCTCCTCAGCTGAGCTGGTGCAACATCCAAAATAGACATTTGGGACTTGGAGGAAAATGGGAGGAAAAGCGGTTCTGCTTTACATGGAGAGCCCTTTGCTGGAGGCCAGGCGTGCTTTTTAGCAACCTCTACATCCTGCTAGGAAGCTCAGGCACTGCATGGGCATCTCCTGAGGAGGGAGGGCTGGCTTCAGGCAGGTTTTCAATAGACCTTCTATTTAGTTTCCTTTTGAAAGGAGGAAATACTGTCCATAAAATTACATTAATGATGTTGCTTTCTCCTTACGAATATTAGGCCTGTGCTCATGAAAACCAGTTCTGTTAAAGGCTTGTCTGTTCATGAGTTCCAGTCCTCCAGGGAAACCAGCACTGAAGTTATGTGATGGCACCCTAAGTGCTTCTATTCCTGCGTCACTGCACAGAGGGTTGAGTTAGTTTTAACTGTGCAGTTAACAGATTGTTAAATGCTTTTGTTGATTCAAGTGTACCTTTCAATCACACACACTGTAGTAAAAGTGTGGTAATTTTTCTTTTTTAGGAACAGTAGTAATAGAAGAAGGGCGCTGGGAGGAAAAAGAGCAAATTAATGCATAAGTTACTAAAATGCCTCTGGGAGTAGAGAAAGCATATTAAGCTTAGTAAGTTACTAAATGAAAGGGGGAAAAAATGACCAGTAGCTCATTTTAAAGTAAACTTCTATAGGGCCCAAGATAAAAGGAAAAAACCCCACGTGTTTTAAGCTGCTTATGACAGGGCATCATCTGTTACCTGTTCCGTGGTAGAGGCAACGCTTTTTTCTTTTTAATGATCATTTTTCCAGGTAGATTTCAGGAACAGGAAAAAAAAAATTATAAAAACCATGTCTTGTTGCCAATGAAATTAGGACACAAGAATTTCAAGTGTGTGAGCAGGCTGAGAGAGTAAACTGCTTGGATCCTGCAGAACCAGAGTAATGCTTTCTTCCTGCAACAGTCCTCTGATACCATCGCTGATAAGCGGGGCCGGGAATCAAGGACCAGCCCGATCAGAGTGGGAGAGCGTTTGATCCTGCAGCCCAGAGCACCTGCTGTTCCTGTCACAGATCTGTCAGCGATAACTGTCACAGCTTTCTCTTGTACAGACTTTTATTGACACACTCGTGCTGTTGAGTTTAACCCTCCCTTCTCTGTTGTGTTGTCCAGCGGCCAGTGCAGCCCCTTGGCCAGGCAGCAAAGAGGTCCAAGGTATGGTAGCCCTGTGTTGGCATGCAGAGGGAGCCCTTCGTGCTTGGGGGAGCTTTGTGACTTTGTGGAAAGTGCCTTTAGTTTTATTTTTTGGCATTGTAGCTTTGTTTTATTCTGTTGGGTTTTTGTCTTGCCTAGTCGTCTGCTTTTGTGATTTGCCTTCATATTTTTAGTGGCTTTTTTATTGTTATGGAGAGAAACACTTTTCCCAAACACTTTTATTTACTTTTCATTAGATGTGCTCTATTGTGCTGGTAGTGCCTTCAAAAGCTGCAATTGCTTGGGTATTTTCATCCTAAAGGAATTATTCATTCTGTTGAAAACATTAAAAACTCAGTTTTTAGCCATTTTGTTTTACATGAAATGAATGGAAAAATAACGGCTTACGGTGTATTTCTCTAATTTTTTATAAGCCATAGTTTTTAATTTTACATACTTTCCTTTAGTCAAACACAAAGTTAAAGTTAGTTCGGAGCCTTGCTGTATGTGAAGAATATCCACCACCTCCCACAGCTGAAATATCACAGGACTTCCAGGTAAAAACCACGTTACTGAAGTTTCTGAAGCGATTTGAAGTGACTTGTTGTTCAAAAGAAAATCTATTGGGTATTCTTTAAATATGCAGACACCATCTGGGTTTAATTTTTTTTTAATACAGCTCTAATAGGGGTGATCATTTCAGATGAAGAATTTGCTGTTTTGTTTTTCTGACTCTGATGGTTGATATTTGGGGACAGGAAGAGCGGTTTGTCAGTTGTTTTAACTTTCTAGTCTTGCAGTGCCTTTGGACTCTAAAACTGATCAAGTGCTGCCTGCAATCAGCAAGACAGAAGCATTGTGATCAGTATGGAGCACAGTTTATCAGCTTTTTATATTTAGAAAATCAAAACATTTCTAAGTTCTGGTGTTGTAGCTGAATTCCTGCACGTTAGTCACGGCTGCTGGTGGCTCTGTAAGACCTGGCTCAGGTATGTCTGAAGACTTACCTGTTAGGATGATATAACACACCTAAAGAAGTTCCCATGTGCTGAAAAAAATACGTAAAAATACTTCAGAAAATTGAAACAGAATCCAGCTTTTCTGACTTTATACCTTTCTGTACGTTCAGAGCAAAATCCTATTACTTTGGCTTTTGGTTCTTTGTATGAATGAGGCCATCAAAGTGCTGTTGTTTTGTCACACCTACAAAACTGAAATGGTCCTGTGCTGTTACCAGGAAGCTCCTGAACTGTCTGTCTGTGAAAACTCACTTTTGTTAAGAAGCAAAAGGAACCAGTAGAATAGCAGTGTGTGAGGGGGTTGTGCTGGGGGAGTGGCAATTCAGTGCTGGGGAAGGACAGACATTGAGAACTCACGTAGGTGCTTGTCAAGCTAATTGAAATTTTTGTAGGATTGAAACAGAGTACCTAGGTTTGGGATTTTATTACTTGGGAAAAATGAGAAACAGCATTTTTTGTAGGCCCTCAGTAAAATCCTAGCATTTAAAGAGTTGAGTAGGGAAATTCAGAAACCAGGCCTGCCAATTTGATGAAAATCTAAGTCATAGATTGGGATAGGCTGCAGAGTAAGAGCAGAAAAGCCAGCGCTGTTTACAGTGCTTTACATCCCTGTTGCAATGTTTGGGGTAAGACAGTAGACGGAGAGATCTAGTTGAGGCTGAGTTGTTTAGTCTGAAGCTGTGGGGTTCAACTCTTTCACTCACAGTAGCTAATTACAAGAAGGACAGAATCCTGATTTGGTGGATGGTTCATCCACGGTGAATTTCAAGTAAGAGACATCAGGATTTCCCAGCCTCTAGCACTGCACAAGACCATGCATTGAGTAGTTTAAAGCCAGACATTTATAGTAAGTGTTCTCTGCAGATGGATTTGTTGCCAAGCCCTCTGGGGATCTGTCCTGAGCTGTGCCCTGCCAGGTGGTTCTGCAAAGGGATTCGTGTGGCAGTGGAAGGGAGGTTAGGGCCGGCTCTGCAGGGTGAATTGGATTGTGTGATAATGGAAGATGGTTCAAAAGGAATGCCATAAAGCAGATTGCCTGTTAAGAAACAAAATTAGATCTAGCTGTGAGTTTTCTTTGGAAGCAGTAATCTAGAAGAAATGGCTTATGAATCCCAATAGCTGTGCAAGTGATTGTGAGAGCAAATTTAGTTCTTCCCTGTAGAGAGCAGAAATGCTTGTTGCAGGGTTAGAAGTGGGAATTTGTTACAAGTTCTGATGCTGAAGTGAACATCCTATGGGACACAGGTCTTCCATGACCCTCTGTAACAACTTACACAGGCAATTTCTTCATCCATTTTGTCTTCTTTCCCAAAGAATCTTTGGGAAGGCATGGAAGAGTCCTTCTCTAAGTACCAATCAGCTGCTGGGTGCCTCACACCCCCCACCCTGAGGCATTATTTGTGCTTGGGATGTGTGGGAGATGCAGTGGCTCAGAGAGGGGAGAGACTGCCTTGCACAGCCTCTGGCAGCAGCAGTGTCACCTCTGACACTTCTCCAGTCGCTGCTCTATTGTATTGGTAATTGCAACTGAAAAGTGGCTCCCAGCTTTGTGCTGGTACTTAAAATGGATTTTAAGACACAGGAAGAATAAAATTCAGGTTAATGTTGCTAATGATATTTGAGGAATCCCAATTTTGATTATTAGAACATGTTAGACATGATAAGATGAAAAATTCATATCCTCAGCTAGGAACTGGTGTGAGTTTTTGGATGCCTGTGGCTGTCCAGCAGCCACCCTTCCACCCCCGCGTGTGCAGCAGCTCCAGAAGGGGGAAGTTGTGGCACAGACACATGTACAAATCACTTTAGCCAGTCCCTGCTGCCATTGCTGCTGCTCCTCTGCGGGAGGCTGTGATGGAAAAGGTGATAGACCAAAGAAACAGCCTCACACAGATCAATTTATTTTCTGATGTATGAGATTCTATTTTCCTGAGCAATTGCAACATGAAACAAGATACTGTTCCTTACTGAGAAACCCAGGTAAGAGCCTCACATTTTTAGTTCTTGTTAAAAAGCACTGGCGGCCCTTCACTTCAAGGTGCTGTGGAAGTACAAGGTTATACATTTATTGTGAGAGGAAGAATGTAACTGATACATTAGGTCTTTTATCTTTGTAAGTACAGTAACTCTCTTCTCTTGCCATGCTTCGTCTAAGTGTTAAGTCGTTCTGACTTTCTATAGTCCAATGTAAAGTACAAGCACTAGCAAAGGATGATCCATTCCAGCCCTTCTTAAGGAAGGGCTGTTTTCATGTGTATGACAGTTCTTATTATGGGTTACAGGTAAATAAATCTTCAAATTATTGACCTTTTTGATTTAGGAAAAAAAAGAACAACCCAAAGGGGGGTGAGCCGGAGGAGAAGACAAGGGTCTGTCATGTTAATTTCTATTGACTTATGTAAATTCAGGTTGGTGTTGGCTTTGGAGATGCTGGTGAAAAGCCAAGACCCCAGGACACAGGGCTTTGAGAAATATTCCATAGTGTTTCCTGATTCTTACCTTTTCCCCAAGTCTGTCAAGCTGGAAGGATTTATCAGGTTTTAGTGGTTTCAGGGGGGGTTGCTTTGCTTTTTCTTATTTAATCAGAATTTGGTGACAATTTCCTCTGCTACAATGAGGGTTTGGGATGGGATGGGATTTCTGAGTTAGGACGAGGAGTCCAGTCCAAATGCCAGCAGAGACCTGCTGCAAACAGGGTGGGATTAGGAGAGTTTTACAGGGGAAAAGAAGTTAAAAGATTTCTCGGCAGCTTTGCAGTCAAGTAGGTCATATTTAATTAGATGCTACAGTTTTTATAGCATGAAATCACAAGAAAGTGCCCTTTGGTGCACAGTTCTGGTGTATCACACTTTGAAGTAGAACTGGTGTAGTAGCAGAACTGGCTGTTCAGATGGTGATTCCTTTTTTAGCTCCTGTTGGGGAAAGAAGTATGAAAATGATTACTTGCTGAGATCCTTTGACTGAACTGTTGCTGTATGCATTGACTGGGGATGAGTTTAGAACACGCAGTCAATCAATCTTCTAGTGAAGAAAAGTCAGACTGTGAAGATTTCCTCAATTTTCTGATAGTTTTACAGAGTATTATTGTAAAATGGAGGATAACACATTGGTGGATCTGAGTCAGGAATAATTTCTTAATAAGACAGAAACATGTTTCTTTTTCAACTAGCAGTTTCCCAGCTACTGGGTGAACACCAAGTGTAATGCACTCTGGAGGGACAATAAATTGCTCGTTTGAATTATATTTGCGTTTATGAGGTAAGGAATGCAAAGATTTATTCTGGACTCTAAGGTTTGTAGCCAAGTGAGTGCTCAAGACTAGGAAAGAGTTACACAAGAGAGTTCCTTGCTAGTGGCTGGTGATGGTATTTATCAGATGTGGTTATAGAGGATCTCACAGGCTGAGAAGTCTTCACACTGCGAGGCTGTTTTGGGGGTGTTCATGAATTCCTAAGTTTAATTAGAACATTTAGTGTTGGGGAAAATCATACTGAAAGGGGGAGCTGGCAGAAGTGTCAGTGAACGTTTTGCCCCTCATTTGAAGCAGTTGTTGCTCCAAAGGTGCAGGTGGAAGAGCTGTGTCATGAGGGCAGGGCTCCCCCTGTGCTGACACAGGCAGGAGTGGCAGCAGGGTGGGCACGTGGAGCAGGCTCCGGCCAGGGAGAATCCGGACTATATTTAACCCTGGCCACATTCCAGGGGTGAGGCCAAGCCTGTGCGATGGCACAGGAGGAGAGAAGCTTGGAGCGAGTGCCTGCGTGTGGGTGAGAATTGGTTTGATGGCAGAGCCAGGTCTGTGTGGGAAAGGATCTGGTGCAGGGCAGGAGAGGGATGGGCAAGGCTGGATGAGGGGCAGGTGTCCTCGGCATGGGGAGGTGGCAGCATCCACTCAGCTGGCACCTGAGGATGTTCAGAGTTAACAGGACAGTCTGGCCCTGACGGCGCTTTGCCACTCCTGCTCTTGGAGTCACGGTGTCTCCATTGCTCCAGCCTTCCTCTGGCTTTGCTGTCCTCCACCGGCAGTCCTGGCAAAGAGTAAAGAGGCAGGAAAAACAATCTGCAGTCTTTCACTGTTTAGGGGACCATTATATCACTGATTTCGAAGGGAAACTCTTTTTGCTGTATTTGAGAAACAGGTTTTATGATAGTTCACCTGCTTGTGTAGAAACAGGGATTTTGAGATGATTGCACACAAAGCTACTCTGTCACACTACACAGGAAGTGAAGAATCTAAGCCTTGATGACAGGTTTGCAAATTTTGCCTTGATATATTGAACTGTAAATATTCACCCTCTTTTGTGGATCTGGAAATGCTGGTCTGCCTGAAAACTTTGTTTTATTCTTTTTTCTTTTTGGTATAAACCAAAACAAAACCTGAAACAAGCTTTTATAGTAAAAAAACTCTGAAGAATGGGGGGAGAAAGGCATCGTGGATAATGCATTGCTAAAAATACAGAAGCTGTATAAAATTTATACATCTGAAAAACTGGAATATTTTCTTACGTGTATGAATCCTTGGATTAATTTTGCATTGGCATTCAGGGCCTGGAAATGTGTGTAAATTCTAAAATGCATCTGGTCCTTTCTATGCCTTCTCTGTGCTTTCTGATTTACTGATAAATAACTTCATTGTGTGGTCACACGGAACACATGTGGGATTAGAAAGAATATGAAGACAAATTGGTTTTTTTATTACTTCATTATTTTGCAGGTAATATAGTACAGAACAGTTCTCCTGCAGGTGTTGCTTGAAATAATTTCTGTGGTGACTAATTTTTACTTTTGACAGGAGAAAATTCAGATCCAGTTGTCACAGTCTTTTGAAAAAGAAGAAAAACCTGCTAAAGATGAATCAGAAAAGGAAAAATCCAGTGATAAACTATCCAGAAAAATGTTATCAAGAGGTTTGCTATCTGTCATTGTGCTTTTAAATGTACTGTGTAGGTAAAGAACATATGAAAATACACTTCTGCTTCCAAGTCTTCATTGCAAAAATATTGCTTTATTTCTTTTTATTTCTTTGTGACAATGAAGCAAATAGATCAGGCACCTTTGGGCTGGAGGAGTAATTGTTCCAGAGGACACAGAGCTTTCAGGGCTCCAGCAAATGCTTTTCCTTTCTCTCCTGGCTGTGCAGAGCAGCAGTTGTGTTGCCTCAGTGGTGCCCAGGTGTTCTTGGGAGCACTGGCTGTGCTAGTCAGTGCAAGTTCCTGTCCTATTCCTAGAGCTGATAGTTCCAGGACTGGTGGGAATGGCACAGCTACCTTTGTGCTGTGTCCGAGCTTCAGTCAACAGAAGCCACTGTTCTCATTTGTTTGTTTTCCTTTTGAGAGTACCTAGAATTTTTGTTATGAAGTTTTGGAGTAAGGGTGGAACTACATAAATAAAAAGGATAAGTCTTGTGTTTCCACTTAGATATTATTGCATTCTGGATTGAAGACCTGCTGAAAATCTTTGGGTTTTAATCTGACAGAGAGCTGTAAAATTAATGACATGAGCCAGTTTCTGTCCATGCTGCCCAATGCCTCCTGCAGGTAGAAGGAAGACTTTATGCATTTGGGAAATAATTTGGGATGGAGAACTTTACCTGCATTTAGAAATCTCAGTCTTTGAAATGATGCCTTAAAAACCCCACACACCCCCACAAATACCCCAGAGGTGATGGTGAGGAGTTGAGAGCAAAGTGACAAAATGCTGTAGTAGAGGTGGCTGTTCTAAATTCATCCAATATCTCCTCTGGAGGATCATTACTTCCCAATATAGGGTGTGCTAAAATAGAAAATTATGGAATTTCAGCATCAGTCTTCTAGTAATTATAAGTAAATCATTGCTCAGTTGCAAATTAAGAAAATTAAAGTCAATAATTATTGAATCTTGAAGTTGTTTTACCAGGCATAGCCTTTTTTTTTCCTCCCCCTTCTCAGAATCAAGAGTAATCCCAAACCCTCAATGCTCAGACTGGGCCCTGGGCACAAGTTTGAGTTGTGCCTAACTGTGTTTAGACCAGGTTAACACATAAGTAGCTCTTGGAAGAAACCTGGTTCCAAAAATACTGTTAAAACACCTGCTGGTTTGAATTCCAGTACCTGGAACTCAAAGGTGCTCATATAAGGGAAGATTTGGTGTTAAATCCCTTTTTTCAGGGGCAGATTTTAGAGCACAGTGTGTAACTTTGAATACTTTCTGTCACTGAAACCTGAAAGGAGACAGAGGGTTGTGAGATTTTTTTGAAGACATCTGTACATGACATTGTGAAAACAAAGCCAAGGGAACAAGGATTTTTAGTGATACAAAACACCGCTTTGTGCAGGTTAAACTGTTACAGTCTGAATTACAATATTTTTTGGGCTACATCCAGTAATGCTATAGATTGGGTGGTGCACAGGTGTGACCAGGGCAGTGTGGGATGTTGAGGGATGTGGATATTGGTGGAAATCAGGTGTCTCAAGGTGATACACTGCAATCCATAGCCAGTTGTTAAAAGATTAGTGGCTTCACTGAGGCTTTTCCTTCTGCATTACACTGGAATCAGTGGGGGATAGTGGGTGCAAGTGTTTAATTTGGGGAATAATGTGCTTAATTGTTATATAGTATTGATTCATTTAGATTATGTTTAGCAATAATTCAAAAAAAGTAGTATTAATGTTTCTCCAGGGTGTAATTCTGCTCTCTTCCCCCTTTCCCTTAGATTCCAGTCAAGAATATACAGATTCCACTGGTATAGATCTTCATGAATTTTTAGTAAATACATTAAAAAACAATCCCAGGTAAGAATCAGTAGTGTCAGCTTTCTCATATTTTTCTTTCTTGTGTTCTGAGGTGTCACACTACCTGGTTTCTGTTTGTGGTTTTATTTTTGTCCCTCACATGTCAGTTATCCAGGATGGGCTTTTGTTGCACAGGCTGTCTCAAGCATCAATCCACTGTAATTGGGGTGGTTTTGAGCACGGTTCAGGACATTGGAAGGGTTTAAATATGCTTTTAATGTTTAATATGCAAATTGTGTTCAGTCTATGTGCAGTTCTCTCCCTGAAGGGAGTTTAATGCAGTGTCTCTGAAACTTGGACTCTCTAAGCACCTGCTTGTTAGAGACCAAACTGCCTTCTCTGACTCTGACCTGTCTTACACTGAATTTATAGATAAAGGCATTTTTTTAAGCTGTACTGTAGAACTATAGTTAGAGATCTTCACTCTGCACCTCAGAACCCAAATCTGACCTCATCCAAGCCCATCATTATTAGCAACAGAGTTGCCCTGCTCTGGTGTGAGGTTTGCAGTGTTAGAGGTTTGTCCCTCCCCTCACTGGAGGCTTGGGCTGGGTTTGTGTCTGTAGTGCAAGCCAGGAGATTAACTGGGTGCAATTGTGCTCCGTCACAAAAGCCGTTTCCCTGCTATGTTATTCATCTGTGTTACAGGTGGGATTTCCAATGCAGTAATTTATTGGGATTCCATTTTATTGGCAAAAATTGTACAATGAACCATAATAAAGGGCAAAAGCCATGGAATAAAATTAGAAAGACCTCTGTGACCCTCTTAAGTAGTTCCTATTTGAAGTCATAAGGCATCCCAGTGGAAATAAGGAATTCCATGGGTTTACATGCACATTAAGTGGGAAGCTTAGTTCTGTGATGTGCCCAAGTTATGAGCTGTGCAGCAGGGAATTCCATTGCATGTTAGTGGTTCATGAGAGCCAGAATAAGCAGTTCATTTCTACCACCTTTGCATTTCCAGCCCCTCATCCCATTGCCCCCGTGCCAGTTCTGCCCTCTGGCTGTTGGTGTTGTGCTTGCCATGCCCAGAGCCCTGTCAGTGTGTCCCAGTGATGCCAGGATGTGCTGCCAGTCCCAGCTGAGGGCTCTGCACATCCCCCTGCCCAGCACACAGCCTGGGCACTGCTCTTCCTGCTGGAGCCAGTCTTCTCAGGGACTGTGCTCTCTGCTGAGCCTCCTGGGCAGGCACTTCCTCGAGGGTCTTTGTCCTCTGATTTCTGAGATGAGAATGGCACGTTTCACTAGGCAGCTTCAAGACAACATAGCATAGCAAAAAAAGAATACTTTGTCCTAAAAATGCTGCATTTGACACCTGGTGGTCCTGTTTGCAGTCTGCCATCTCCCCTTGATCACAGCTCTGATCTGTGTATTCCTAAGATGAGTACAACCACAGTTATTGGAGTGTCTCATATGTGAGTTGCTGTGTTTTTATTTTCAGGGACAGAATGATGCTGCTGAAATTAGAACAGGAAATTTTAGATTTCATTGGTAATAATGAGTAAGTACTGTACTCTCATAGGAAAAAAGAATTCAAGAGTGCTTCTGTTTATTTAATAAAGCTACTATTCCTTTCTTCCAGAGTTCCAAGAAAAAAGTTTCCCCCAATGACATCTTACCATAGAATGCTGTTGCACAGGGTAGCTGCTTACTTTGGATTAGAGCACAACGTGGACCAGAGTGGGAAGTCAGTCATAGTAAATAAAACTAGCAATACAAGAATGTAAGTGTGAAAGTCTTGAAAAAACATTTCCATGCATAGCTCTGACACGGGTGTCTGATGCAGTGATGGGAGCAGGCATCAGGGAGAGGTGGCTGTGAGATCTTTCCTGTTCATGTTCCAGTGCTGTGTCATAATGTCATCTGTTTCATGTTTAAACTCCCCTGGGGAACAAAGGATGTCACCTTGAAGTGAAGAATTTTTGTTCTTTTCTGGCAGAGATGCATTGCTAACTTTGTTTCCTTGAAATACGAATTTATATCAACTGTTTATTTGTTTAAAGATTTACACCAGTAAAGTGTACAAAGTACATTCTGTGTTTCTTTTGGAAAGCAGAATGAGGCCTTATCTTAGAGCAGGGTCATTTCTGATTTGGTGAAGGGAGGGCACAGGACTTGCACAACTTTGGCTTTTGTACTGTAAAATTCAGGTGTTGAAGTTCTACATCAGCTGGAATAAATGTTGCTTACAGACCTCACATGGCCTTACAAATAAACCTAGCAGGAAGGACAGACAGCAGTGGAAGTGTCAGCCAGGTTAACAGGCCACGGCATGGTACTCTGCCATGAGGGCTGGGGGTCTTGGAAACCCCCCCAGGAGAATCCATAGTGCAAAAAGGGGGGAGCAACCCCAAAACCTGGGCAGAACTGAGGCCTGCATTCAAGGGACACGCCTGTTCTCTCTGTTCTCTGCACTTGCTCTGTCTCCTCGTTCTCTCCAGAAAGACAAAAGTCTAACGTGTTGATGTATTTATGCCACCTAGTTTCTAGTTTTAACTTAAAGCATTTGCCTGACACTGTTTTTTGGTTGCTTTTGAACATGAAAACAGGAGTTTACAGTGCCTGCGTCCTAATCCCAGTCTCTGTATACACTCTACAGAGAAAAAAAATTGGATTATCCACCCTAGTTTTTGAATCAGTAGAACTAAAATTATATAGCACGCTGAAATTTCACTTAAGTAAATAGTTTTTCCTCAAAAAAATATAGAGAGAAAAATATGTAGAACCTAAATATACAATGAATACTTGTGTTATTTATCTATGTGTTTTGCTTTGGCTGTACATTCTATATCTAAACTGACTTAGAAAGCCAAACATTTCAAATCAGTTGCCCTTGCATCTACCAGCATCTCTAGACTGAAGCTTCAGTCTGGCACTTCAGTTGTGGAATAAGAACTAATAAAAGATGGTTTCATTTTCCTGCCTTATTTGTAGCCCGTATTTAAATAGCTGATGGCCTCTGGAAGCCCCTGTAGGTGTAGTTACTAATTAGCAGGCATTTCATCTAACCTGCAGACGTAAGAATTCTTGATGTTTTCAATATTCTTATTTTAAATCTCTGGATATAAAATAAGAATTTAGGAAGAAAACCTTGGAGATGTGCTCCATGTGGAATAAAGCCAAACTTACCTTTTCCTCATAGGCAGGTCCCGGCTCCATCGCCGCTCAGTGATGTTTCTGACATCAACCACCCAGTGCTCACTGGGACGACTCAGTGGAGTGGGAGCTGGTGATTGCAGGGCAGTAAATTCAGAGACCTTTAAAAGAAAGAGGTAAGACAGTCTAAAGGTTCTCTGAAATGCCTGCTAATTATGCCTGGGCAGCCAGTGACTAGTAGGTAGGGCTGGCTGTTCTGTAGAAAAAGCTCTCCTGACTGCCCAGCTGTCCTTGGTAATGAATAAACAACAGAAAGAGAGAAGAGTGTACATTTGTTTTGTCTCCTGTTAGGCAAATACTTCCTCATTGTCTGAGCTCTTCTCTTACGACAGCAGTAGTTTTATTGTCTAGGTACTTGGTATCTCTTTTTTAATAACAAGGGTTTATAAAACAGTGCTTTTTCTTGCACAAAGTAGATAAAGTACCAAAGCAATATCTATAATTTGTGCTTCACCCTCTCCCTATGATCGTGTGAAGCTCTTGCTTGCCTGCATGGTACTGTTCTTCTCTTACTTACTTCTACTTAATTGTTTTAGAAGTTTCTAAGTTTCAGTGCTTTCTCCTCTGTCTTCTTGTCTTCTCTTTTCCCTTGAAATGCACTCTGAGGTATCGCAGCCCTAGCAGCAAGCACTTTCTGCACTTCCTTGCATGCCCAGTATCCATTGCATGGCACCGGTCGGGATTCCAGAGCACTTCTGATTCCCCAGGGGCATGTGGTTGGCTTTCACCTTAACTGGGAATTGCAGCAAAAGCTTTGAAGGAGGAAGAGGTTTTTAAAAGCAGGTTTGTTATGCCTCAGGAACAGGACTTGTCAGGGGTGCAGCTCATATTTTCCATTGCCTGGACAGCCAAAATCTGACTTCAGTTAGAATATTGAATATATTTAACGTTATCTTGAGAATATTTTGGTTTGTTCCACTTTATACAGTATACGTTTACAAAACCATAAATCTTTTCTTTGTAACAACTTTCCTCAGACCTGACCAAAAGTTCTGTGAGCATATAAAGGATGAGAAGAGTGATGACTTCCAGAAGCGGTACATCCTTAAAAGAGATAACTCTAGTTTAGACAAAGATGACAACCAGGTAAAAGACACATCTTGTTCCCTTCCCCTTGCTGTGCTTGGCTGTATTCAAACTGTTTCCCTGTGGAAGTTGACACTGTATCACTTACTCTAGATGAGGATACGATTAAAAGATGACAGAAGAAGTAAATCCATAGAAGAACGTGAAGAAGAATATCAGAGAGCTAGAGAAAGAATATTTGCACAAGATGTATGTATCAAAAACCCCTTTCACTGTTTTCTGGGAGTACTTCACTCACATGCATGCAACATATGGTTTTGTTAAAGGGTGCTCCTCTCCAAGAAACTTTCTGTTTCCTAGGGGGACTGAGCAGATTAGAATCATTAGTGTGGCCTGAGTGGTTTTTAAATTACATTGAAGTTACTGAGAAGTCTTGTTTTCTCTAATCACTGCTGTGTGACACCCAAGTGACCTTCAGGAACTATTTGGGTTCCTATGCTCTTCCCCCCTTTGCATTGTTTCGCCCCTTTTCTGCAGTTTAAGTTACAGAGTTCTGGTACTGCAGTCATTTCAGTTGTTGCTCAGAGCAATAGTTAAAAAAGGGAAAAAACAGGCAAAGAAAAAGCCCTTTTCTCACTTGTATCTATAGCAAGCACGTTTTGAGTGGCCACAGTAAAATCATTTCACATGTGAAATTTCAGTCAGGAGTCTCCAGTCTAATCCCCTGACTGGAGATACCCAAGCAGGACAACCTTGTAAGGTGCAGTTCAATTGCAAGGAGTGGTTATATTGACTAAACCAGAACAAATATGTCTTGAAAAATATGTGTTACTTTTAATAGTCCACATTTTCTGACGTTTATTGTAGATCTTGCACATCCAAAACCACATTCTTGTTCTGGAGAGAGTAATGAGCTCTGAGAGGCTCATTTATTTCTTTTTGTCCACCTTAGTTACAACCACAAAGAATGGGCTTTTGGATATAAGATTACCTTTTCCTTTGGCATATTAATTTACCATGTATACCACATAGATAGAATTTACCATTTACCATAGTAGGGGTTCCAGATGCCATTCATATTAATTTCTGCGCTTCTTTGCCCCTCAGTCCCTGTGTTCCCAAGAGAATTATTTCACTGAGAAAAGGTAAGAAAATTTGCCGTTTAATTCTGTTTTGTTTTCCTATTTTCTTAATAAATATTAAGCTGTCTTATTAACATGTCAACAGAATCCAGGAGGAAGAAACAAATAGTACACAACAAAGACGACAGATACTTAGGTATTTGATGCTTTCTTTAAAATCACTAAAATCCCCCAGTATTCTGCATGCATTGCACTTTTTCTGTCTTTTTTTTCCCTTCTTCCCCCTTATTTTGCAGGGGGTGCTAACAGTTTAGCTTGTACCTTGCAGGATCAATAAGGAGACATCGGGGAGATCAGCCAACAGCCACCAGAGCAGCACTGAGAACGAGCTGAAGTGCTGCGAGCCCCGGCCCTGGAGCAGCACCGACTCCGACAGCTCCCTGCGCAACCTGAAGCCGGCAGTGACCAAAGCCAGCAGCTTCAGTGGCATCTCGGTGCTGAGCAGGGGGGACAGCTCTGGCAGCAGCAAGAGCACGGGCAGGCTCTCCAAGACAGGTACCACAAAGCTGTACAGGGCTTTCTGGGGGGTGTGATCCGCTGGGGAGGTGGAATCTTCAAGTGCGCTGTAGGTGGTTTGAGGCCAAATCCATTTTGTCTCGTGCTGAGGGTCTGAAAACATTTATCACTGTGAATTTCTTTGTATGAAATACTTGGAGTTCAGCTCTCCAGTTCCAGTGTGGCAAAGCAGCATTGTATACTTAGGAAACTGTGCACTGCTTTCCTACCTGCTCGGATAAAACAGCATCAAAGCCTAGGAATTGGTAGTTACATTTATTGTGTTATCTTGATTTAACCATATCCCAATGAATATGGTTAAAATGAGAAATGAGGGCAGTAAACAAAGTGTACTGTTTGATTTTGAGGTTCAGAAATGTTAGGCAAAATACCTCACAAGTGTCTGGGTTTACTTGCAAATAATGTGAAGATAAAATCTCAGAAAATATGGGTATGAATCTTCTGTGGGTCAAAAATGAAATATAGTAAATGTTTTTATTCCAAATGCCAACATAATTCGATCCAGTGGATAATCTGGTTGTGGAGAATTTTGGGGCTTGTAAGGCATGAGCGGGTTCCTGATGGACTGCTTCAGAACTTGAAGTAGAACTGGAAATAATCAGAATATAATTGCATGCCTTATTAATATTGGCTTTGATCTTATTTATAAAACTTGTTTCTAATAAGGATCTGTTTTAAATTCTTTTGCTTTCCCTTAAACCACCACTACCTCTTAGGTATACTGCCACACTGCTGTATCTTAATGCAGTAAAACAGTAATAAATTCTGTTTGTCCATTGTATACTTGTACAAAAAATAGATTTCAAGGTACTTCTGCATGTGCTATAGAACTGTGCCATCAGATGGAGTTACTTCACTTAGCAGTGTAGAAATGCTGCTTGGCACAGCTGGAAAAGAAACTGCAACCTGACAGTGTAAATACAAAACACGTTCTCGTTGTCTAAATTTAAAGCACATAAATGGATTGTTAAAATTTTGCTGGAAAGTTTATTTTGGCATTCTGAGAACGTTCCAGGTTTGGAATGCCTGGTCTGATGGTTATTGCTTCACTGCAGTTCCAGGTTGTGATTTGACATGTGTTGGGATGGGGTTTGTTCATTTGGATGAAGGATGTCATTGCCTTTGGTGACAATGGCTTTGGCCTGACCTCTCTACATAATCTAGAAGGGGACACACTTGGAAACTAATCCAATCCAAGTAACTCCAGCAGGTGAAGCTGGTTTGACAGAGCTGGGACACGCTGTTTTGCACAGTTTATAATTAATACCTTTGATTTTCACTTTTTCCAGCAATAGAGAAAGGCCAATAGCATTAGTCAGTGGTTCAAGCTGTGCTGTCTTCATAAGCACAAGTAGAGGGGTTACAATTTTATGAAGGACTGCAAAGTAACTTTAAACAGTAAATAAATTCCAAGAGAGTGCTTTGAGTCTTGCTTTCTCTTCTAGATTGTATAGAGGCTGCTAATGAGAAGTTTTTTAATTTAAACAACTATATTCTGTTCCCAAGTGCTGCAAGTGTCATTACACTTCCTCTGAAGTCTCTGCTAAACTGTATACCTAGAGCCCTAGGTATAGAGTGATCTGGGAACAGCAGTTCCACAGACTTCTGCGTATTGGACTTTTGGAATGTTGCTGTTAGCTGCATGTGTTGGCTTTCAGGAAGCTCAGGGTCATGTTCTCCACTGCCTTGCAATGTTAGTCAGTCATAGCCGTAAAATTATTGTTGCTTTCAATTGGCTACTTGATAACTCCTTTTGAATAGTTGCATAAAGCCAGGCTAAAGCTCCCATGTTACCCTCATTTTTTTTTAGCTGTTTTAGGTGTTTTTGAATCTGAAAATTGTCAGGGGAGGAAAAAAATAGTTTTGTGGCTTTTGGTGTTCTGCAAATTGTCCAACAGGTGAGTCAGAGGAGATCTCTGACACCAGTAGTAAAAAGAAGCTGCTCCTTGGTCGCCTGCAGGCTGTGTGTGCAGAGCACGTGGATTTGGCTGGTGTATCCACGGGGATCCACTGGATCTGCACAGGTGTGTCCATCTCCTTGGTGTGTCCATTCCACATGTGCATCCATCATTCTGGAGCAGGGACCAGTCACTTGCAGGAATTCTGGATGTACAGACACGAATGTTCTGACCACAAAGCCAGAGCTAGATATGAAAGGCTCCCTTGGCAGTGCAGAGCAGTGCAGAACTGACCCTTGGTTCCCAGAAGGGACCTTGTAATGGTGTTCCAGGGAAGACGAAGGGGGAGCTCATTGGAAAGGGTGCTGTTGAATCATGTGCTTAATGCTGAGCTTGGAGTGTGAGCACTTAAAAGCGTGTATTTGAAGTGAGCATGCTGTTTCTGTCTTGAGGTAAAACCATTTCTCGTTACTCCTTTCCTAGGTTCAGAGTCTTCTAGTAGTGTAGGGTCCTCCACGGGTTCTCTTTCTCACACCCAGCAGCCTGTCCCCGTGCCAGCTCTAAGCCAGCCCTCTCCCGGCACTCCTGCCGTCTACCCAGCTGCCAGCACTAGTAACTCTCTTTCCTTTGATGGTGGCATGAGTGGCCAAGTGGCACCTGCTGGCAGTAGCTTCTTTCTGCTTCCCCTGGAAGCTGCAGGCATCCCTCCTGGCAGTGTGCTGGTCAACCCCCAAACAGGTTGGTACCCGCTCGGGGCTGTCTGTTCCACTGAGTGCTGGGACGATGCACGAGTGTTTGCATAAGGCTCGCTGTCAGTGTTGTCCTGTGTCCGTCTTTGCCTCTTTGGTTTGTTTTCTGTGGTTGTGTTCGTTCAGTGCACCTCATTTATAACAGGAGAGCTTGACTGTTGCATCGAAGGGATCGGTAAACTCCGTGTTGTGGAATTTTTATAAGTGACTTGCACAAAATATGCAAGTGCTATGATTTATTATCCAGAACACAGAATAACTTAAATGGATCGTTTTGACTCTCTTAAGGAGAGGCAAAAGTCTTTCCCAGGTACTACAAAACAGTTTCAGTGAGGGGATACTGTGTGTTCTCGTGTCCCTGTGCTCATGACTGACTTAATACAAGTGAAAGACAACCATAAGTTGACCTGCTATTTCTAAACTTCTCTTTGTCAGTTTAAAACAGGATTCAATCAGTGTTGGTGTAACTGGCCAGTACTGATATTTTTAGTTAAGTAGTGGGAAATGGATACTCCATAATGTAAGTGCAAGGAGATGTGCAACTACTTGTCAGGTGAAACAATGAGTTAGCATTCTCTGGGCAAATTCTCTTTTACTTTATTGTAGAAATTGGGGAAATCTTGAACATTTTAATTTACCTTTAATGTAAAACATCATAATTTGGGGAAATTATTATATTTTAGTTTTAGTTTGCAGAAAAGAAAATACCATGGGATAATTTACTGTCATTTTGTAGATGGACTTTATAATGTTTGAATATAACTGCACAGGATGTTTTAAACTAAATGTTTCTCACTGGGATTGTTAAAAGGATCAGTTAGTAAATGATTTCTATAACTAGAAGAGTTAACATTGAAACAGATACATTTCTTTTTCCTTCATATGAATCAGTTGCTAAACATTTGGTTGCAAAGGAGTTGCCGTAGGACCTAATTGTCGTAGATATTTCATAGCCATTGGATTCGGGGAAGGATATATTTGTCCTCTTAGGGCTAGGTTCACTAATAGTCTTTTATAATTATGTTAATGTCTAATGAGTATCTAATAGAAGGTAAAGTGCACTTTCAGAACAAGGAACATTTGAGTGCAGATAGTCCTGGATTTATGACGTACTGGAATCATCATGTTCTGCAGAAAGTGGCAGAAGGAAGTAGAAAAATCTGGCTCCCTGTTTCTGTGAACATTCCCAATTCCTGAGCGTTAAAGAGAAACTTGAATTGAGTGTCACCTGATCACCTGCAGTGCAGCTGCGTGATGTGTAGTTTATTTTTGTGAGCCTGTTCATGTTCCCTGTCTGTCTCTCCCATTAATTCCTCGATCCTTTTTTCAGAAACTGTTACATTTCCTGTTGGCCACTTGCATTTAAATATGATGGGGCCAAGAAGCCCGGAGGAGCACTAGTGTGCTCTGACAGGACCCTGGCTAGGTGGCAATGCCTTCATTCAATCTCAACTTATACCTTTCTGGAAAGAATCTCAGACAAGCATATATTTATATCAGAGGAGAGAAAAATCTACATCACCATTTGGGCCTTGAGCATCAAAAAAAGCCAGTGCAGGACACATGCCATGAAAGAGGTGGACACAGGTCCTTGCCAGCCAGGCTCTTGTTCCTTTGATTTGTTTGGTTTTTTCCCAACCCAGGCACAAAAATAAATCACTGTTTGTCTATAATTTACTTTTAAGGAGCTTATTTTCCTATTCTTTTTCGTTAGTCCACTGCTGTAATATTAAGTTGCAAATTATTAAATAGGATGCTAATACTATGCTATATATTTTGAAACCTAAAAGCCAATTCATTTAAGAAGAGGGGAAGAGAGTCCATTAATAGTAATCTCGTTAGCTGTCATGGGGATACCAGGGCAGCTATTGCTTTATGTAATTTTTAAGAAATACTTGCCTTTAAGCTCTCCTGTGTTCTGGTTGGTGTTCAGCTTGATTAAAGAAGATTCATTTTTACAGAGTCCTTAAAATAGTATTTTTTGTAGTGTTTTCCTTTATTGCTGCTGTCCTTTTCAATCCACTTGATTAAGAGTCAGGTTTCAAGACAAGCAGGATACAGCAAATATTTATCTGGGTATCTTTGTTTAGCTTAAATGTTTTGGTTTTTAACTGCATGTAGTCATTGCTATCATAAACATGGTTGTGAGGATTTGGCATAAATCTGTCACATGAAACAGCATGACCTCACTTAATTTGAACACAATTTCATTATTTTATCCATTTTGCCTACTGTAAATGTATTTGTCTGTTTTGCCCGAGCTCAGATGGTGCAACTGGTTGTGTTTGTTCTCTTCCCCCTTTCCCAGGGCAGCCATTCCTCAATCCAGACGGCACTCCAGTCGTGTACAATCCTCCCCTGCCTCAGCAGCCTGTTAGGACCCAAGTGCCTGGACCTCCACAACAGCCACCTCTTCCCAGCCCGGCCCAGCAGCCACCCCCGGCAAACCCCGTCCTCTCACAGGTGCCCTGGCACAGGGGTGGGGCGGGGAGGGACTGGCACAGGCTGTGCCCTCAGCCCTGCCACGCCGGGGGCACTCACAGCACCGCAGTTAGGCTGCTGACAGACACCCTTGTCTGAAGGTTGCTGCCCAGCCCCGGGGATTCTGTATTCCTGGCACAGCGGGGGCAGCTCAGGCCTAGGAGAGCGTGAGTGTCTCCTCAGAGCACTTTGTCTCGCTCTGCTCACTAATTGCACGTCCAAGTACAGGGTATATGTATTTTATCCTTGTCTTGGACAAGAGACATTTAGTAGAACGGGCCTGACTAAAGATCACCTCAGCCCTGGAAGGAGAAGAAAGGCAGGGAGTGTGTATGGGCAGGAGAAGGGAAGGTTCTGCCCCTTTCCACAGCAGCTGTTTCAGGCACCAAGCTGCTGGGGATCATCTCCTGTGGTATTTTCAGATGGGTCTTATATTTTATCAAGAAGTTATTTATAGAACTTCATCTAAAGCGTTACCTTTGTTCTTTTTCCCTGTTTAAAACTTCTGTGTATGCCACAGCAGAGCTGGTCTGTTTTGAAAAAGGCTCGTTTGTACTCAGTCTAGTTCACAGAAGTGTGTATCTGATATTTGCTGTTTTCTTCATGAATTCTTTACTAATTCTCTCATTGCTTTCTCCATGGATGCTGGAGCTGAACCTGCCTGAAACACTATCAGCAAGGATACCCCTCTCATGTTCAAATACCACAGTCTAGAGAAAATATTTTAGTACTGTTGAATAAATGAAAGTCATGTGTTTGAGTCTGTGGTTAGCAGTAAATTCATTCTGCCTTTAGATGCTGTGAAAGAGCTTGTATTTAAAATGCATGTGTAGTTTTTAATCTATAATTTAGAAAAAATATCTCTAAAGGAAACAGTAAATGTTAAATAGAAGCAATTTGCTGACTTATAGCTACTGTAACATATAACCATAAATCCCATTTATTTCTTCTGGGAGCCTGAGATATTCCAAGTTACTTCTGTTCTAATTCTGTGCAGTCTAGAGCTTTTAAAAAAAAGAAGTATCCGCTCTGTTTCTGGAAGTGCAGTGAGTTTCTTTTCTGGAGCATAGTTGCTTCTTCCTGTTACAACAGACTTGTTTTCACTTCTGTTGCTCTGATGTTAACCTTGTTTGCAACCCTGTTGTTTCTGCAGCCTCTGCGGGCTCTGCAGCCTTCCTCCCAGCCTGTCCAGTACTCCGCAGTGTCCTTCCCACCCCCGCTCCTGCCAGCCTCCTCCACACAGCAATACTCTGTGGTATTACATCTTCTCTTCTCTGCTCCCTGCTTAGGTTAACCTTTAGTGCCTGCTGGCCTTTGCTTGTTGTTTGAGTGGTGTGTGGCACCAGGTAGTGACTGGCTTCTCGATCACAGTGATGTGAACATTTCAAGTTCAGCAGGAATATGCACAATCGAGGCGACATTTGTATACCTCTGGATTTAGACATACATTATTTCCCTTTATAAAGAAAGCTTTTCAGTGCTGTTGTTTTGTTAGCCAGTCAGTACCTTTTTATGTCTCTGGATTAACCTCTTTGCATCACTTCTTGTTGTTTCTTTGCTCTTTGTTTTGCTGAACCTTTACATTTGAGGGATCAGCTGCTCTGGTTTTTTGAGGTTACCATTTTGTTGCCTTTCTGCCAGAGCTCTTAGCACTCCCACTTCACTGCTATCCCTTGTTTAATGAGTAGAAGCTGGAAATGAACTATATTGGCCTAAAAAAACCTGGGGGAGGGGGGGAAGGGGGAGAAAACCCACGCAAACTGAAACTGAAACTTAGTAAAGGAGAGTTGTTACCCAAGGCAGAATCTGAACTGGAGGCCAGTCCAAAAGTAAAGCTTCTCAACTCCCTGGACTGCTGTGATACTCCAGTGAGTACATGTCTGTGTTGGGTTTATGTGGCAAGGGTTTGGTAGGGGGGCTGTGAGGAGAGACCAGGAGCCGGTTCCTGAGGGACTGCAGCCTGTGGGAAGAGCCCACACTGAGGAAGTCCATGAAGGATGGTATGCCCTGGATGGGACCCCACCCTGGAGCAGGGGAAGAGCATGAGGAGGAAGGAGCAATAGAGACATGGTTGGGAACTCATTGGAAGCCGCATGCCCCATTCCTGGAATACTCAGAGGAGAAGGCAGAAGATCTCCAAGTGAAGCTGAGCCTGGGAAAAAGCAGGGCGTTTTGTGAAGCTGGTTTTAGTTTTTATTTCTCACTATTCTACTCTATTAATTGGCATAAATTAAATTAACCTTCCCCAAGTCAGGTCTGTTTCGCCCATCATGGTAATTGGTGACTGAGCTCCCTCTCCTTTTCCTGACCCATGAGCCTTTCATCTTATTTTCTCCCCCTGTATTGCTAAGATGAGACAGGAGTCATAGAGTAGCTTGAGTCAGCCAAGGTTAACTCACCCCAGCGTTGTATCATAGCTAATTTAGTGTGTGTTCAGAGCTTTTGGTATTATTTTTACCATTAATCAGAAACATCTTTAATAGTAAATACAGTTTTAGCTGAATTCAATAGCCTGCATATAATTAAAGCTCTACTGTAACCACCAGCAGCAAATTAGGAATCTAATTCTGGAAGGAATTGCTCCTGATGAAGGGTGTTCTAGAATTAGCAGTGTTGTCTCTGAAGTTAGTTGAGAGTTTGGATACATGTTAAAGCAGAGAAGGAAACTCCCTCCAGGTTTATAATAATTTCAAAGCATTTCACATTCGGAAAATGGGTTCAAATACCAAGTGTGCTGGCAGGGTCAAAAAAGTGTTCCTGCTGATGGTAATTTAAATAACATATTGAAAAGGGTTGATGGTCTGGGCTCATAATCCCAGTGGAACACACCTGTAGGAGGTACCTGGAGAGTCTGCTTTGTCCCTGTGTTGGGAATTTCCATGGTTAATGGTGTCTGTACCGCACATCACCACAGGACAAACTGACCAGGGCAGAGTTTACTGACACTGGGAGCGTAACAGAAATCAACGTGTATTGCTTGGGTTTGTCCTTTTAGAGGTAGTATAAACTCACATTCAGTATCTCCTCTCTAAACTCAGTATTCTGAAAAGCAGAACGTAAAATCCAGTGTAGAGAAGCGTTATAGTTGCATTAATAGGCACCATTAAAGAATGAAATGCCAAAGTCAGATTATTGATCTAATGAAAATAGGGCTCTTTAAGCAATAAAGGTGTTCTAAATTAAGTTTTGGGTGCAAATTCATATAGCCAGGGGTAATTAAGAATATCTTTAGCCTGGAAACTAGAAAAATTCATCATAAAATGTGAACACAGCTAATCAGTAAAAGATGGAGCTTGCACTTACTTTTTCCTGATTAATTCCTATCTTCAGGATGATCTAAGAGACGATCAAGTGCTCTTAAAATAGCTTTAATGTTCCTGCATGTTTGCAGAGTCCACTTTGGAAATACGAACCCAATCTTCCCGTTTAGCACAAGAAGTGCAGTCCTAGTTAGTGATCCATTCTGATTCCCAGGATGTTGCTGATTTGATGCTGAATTGTTTGTAAAGAAAAGGAGTTCGGGGTGACAGTAATGGAAGTTTCGGGTTCCCCAGGACTCCTGCAGTGCTCGGTGCAATCAGTGTCATCATTTCAACTGTTAATGACAGACAGACAGAGGGGGGCCACTGGGACACACATTTTGTGGTTGTTACTTGATTTCAGATGAAACAGTACTTAATCTTTGCATGTAGAATAATACCAAGTTAGAAGAATGTACCTTTAACTCAGGATTAGAGCCTCATTATCTTAAGCTCTTAAAACCAAAAATTACTTTAGCAATACTAATGCCTTCTGCTATTTCAACTGGGGTTGGAGGCTTTCACTCAGACTTTGGAGTCCAGTCAGAAACTGTTAGTGACACAAATTCTGACTTTATTTTTGACAATGAGTCGATAGAGGCAGTTGTGATCCAGAAGTTGAGTGTTTGCAGTGAAGAGTGAAATCTCTGAATGTGGATGTTCTCTCCTCCTGTCGGCCCTGAAGATAATTCAATTCCGAGTTCCTTTCCTGTTGTCCTTTGGCTGCTGTTGCTAATGCACAGTGATCTGAGACATTGCTGCCTGAGGCTTGCTGAGGTATTTGGCTGTTTTATTCTTTTTCTCTTGAATGTACATTTGCAAATGTCGCTTTTCCTGTTTTTTCCCCTATGCAGCAAGAGAACCTGGGATCCCAGTTCAGCCACCTGAGCCTGGCCCGGCAGCCCCCGGCTGAGGCAGCTGAGCCTCCCAGTGCCCTGTTCCAGTCCACCGTGGTGCTCCAGCCCCCGCAGCAGCCCGGCTACATCCTCACTGCTGCCCCGCCTGCTCCGCCCTCTGCCCAGCCCGTGTCTGCGCCGGGTTACTCGGCCCCCAGCCACGCCGTCAGCCAGCCAGTGCTGCAGCAGCAGGGATACGTGCAGCAACCTGTGCCACAGGTACAGCGCTCCCTTCCATCTCCTCTGGTCCTGAGCTGCTCACACGGCCTGGGGCTCCCTGCTCAACTGAGCTCTGTGCTCTTGTTCTGGGGTCCTGTTTTTTCTGCCCTGAGTGCTTTGGAACGAGTGACTTCGGTTTACTTGAGGAACAGCAATCACACAGGCTTTCCTGTTTACTCAGAGCTGGTAAAACTCATGTCCTGCTTGGTTTTCTTGTGTCTCAGAAGTTTCTTTGTGGAAACTGGGAGCTTGTTCCTTCTGTAGAGAAAGTAAAGAGATGGGCTGTTAGAGGGAATTTACATCTATAAGTGATTTTTAATTGCTCAATTATTTAACATGGGTTGCACCTTTTAATAAGTTCTACTAATCCTTTCGTGGTGTGATGGCTTTGCACGTGGGTGTGTGCCCGAAGCCAGCCTGCAGGCAGTGATGCCCAGCTGTTGCTTTTCAGATGGCAGCCTGTTACTGTGCCCCCGGCCAGTACCCGCACTCCAGCCCGCAGTACCGGCCCGTGTCCGTGCACTACAGCGCGCAGCAGAGCCAGCCCCTGGCACAGCCCGCCCAGCAGACAGGTGGGTGCCACTCTTTCTGCACCTCACTAGAGCACTGGGGGAGGGGGGGGGGTTGTTTCTCATGGCTTTCTCATTTGTCCTGTAAAATTTCAAATAAAGTAGAAGTTCGGCTGTGGGATGCGAAGTGCAACTGACCCAGGGTGGAAAAATCTGAGTTAGCTCTGCATTTAGTTGAGATTTGAGCCATTTCCTATGGGTGGCTCATGCTGTATCTTTAATTACAGGGGCTTTTTAAGTTTATAACTGAATAATTTTAAAAATGTTTAATGTAGTAACTGACTTTGAGTAAGCTGCAAAGATGAATTAGTACCTTTAAGTGATGTAACATCACAGAGATGTGCCTTAACTGGAAGTTCTACACAAACTTTAGAGACTGTGACATGAAAACAGTACTGTGCAGAAGTTACTGGTGGTACTGTTCTATCTTTCTGACCTATGATTAAAGGTATCAGGGTATTGAATGGAATATATAATGAAACTTAAATGATTAGAATTAGTTTTTTGCTCCTGTTTTTAGTAAAGACTTTTCAACCAAGTTAGCTTTCTATGAATGCAAGCTGTGTTTTCATGTCCTTCCTTTGTTGTCTTTTTGCTTACAAATTGTGACTGTAGTAGCTACCATTATTCTGATAATCTGCACTTCAAAGTACTGTTATGACTTGATTCCTGAAACAAAGTTCCTGCTCAGTAATAACTTGACTCATGGTCAAAACCTTCAGAAGTAATTGGTGTTTGTAGGCAGAGATCCCTAAAGACCAGGCTTTTATACTATCTCTTAGTTGAATACATTACACTTGGTGTCCTTTTGAGTTCCCTTCAGGAAGGATTTTTTTAATTCCTCCCCCTGCCCCCAGCTATGTGTTGCTCTACAGAAACAGGATGAAAGATCAGCTTTTACCAATATTAACTGGATTTCTTTATAGCTTTTGTATGAAGTAGCCTGTAAGGGGGAAGTGCTCCAATAGCTGCAACACTTGAAGTCGTTGCTCAGGGTTCAGGTCTCAAATTCACACAGGATTATTTCATTGCAGAATCATCAAGATCTGATGCCCACTATGGTAGGGTGGTCAGATCGGTTCAAAGTACCATAGGTACCTGCAGTGAGCAGGTAAAATAGATCACCACCTTTCACTCTTCAGAAGTGAAATCATATTGAGATTTTTTTCTCAAAGGAAAACAAATTGGTTTTGCAAATACTTGGTTTTGCAACTTGTTTTATCCAGTGGTGTTAAAAAGATGTGTTACCCAACTGTATTACACAACCTGCTTTCCTTCCCCAGAATTTTTAATACCTAGACTACTTAATAGCAAAAAGTCTGAGGCTCAGCTGGGATTACTCCCCATTGTGGGGACACCCTGTGTGAACACACAGAGGCCCCAGGTCAGAGCTCAGTGCGTGTGTAGCTAAACAGCCCAGTCTGCATGGGAAAGCACGGGGGCTGAGATGCAAAGGGATGAGCTGGTTGCTGTTGGGTAAGTAAGTCTCTTTCTCATGTTTTTAGCCCTTCACATATAACTGACCTCCAGTGCCTGTGGGTGCAAAGTGTCAGCAGATAAACCTTCCCCCTCTGTCCTGGGAGAAACAAAATCACCATATGTGCCTTGTACCTGTACTCTTGACATCAGGGGATCATGTTCAAGTAGTTAAGGGATAGTCCAGCCTGTAACTCTCTTCAGTGTGTGGTTATTTGGTGTTTACTGGCACTAATGTGAGACAGAAGGACCTTACCAACAGCTGCATAATTAGAGTTTAACTGAAATCTCCACAGTGCTGGTTCTCATTACTCGTTTACAGTCAAATTTGAATCAGCATTCTAGAGATGGAAGGTTCCAAGTCATGTTTTCTGTCCTGAAAACTGCTCAGAAGTTGGTGTATTAGAAGGCTCACTTTTGTAATTGATTTCAAACCATCCGTGTTGGTATGAATTTGACACAAAGCTGTACCTGAAGTGGTTGATGCTGATTAGCAATGGCTGGTTTTGAGCCAAAGGGCAGCACATTCCTTGGCTCATCCAGCACCCTGCCTGGTCAAAAAGGAGTTACAGATCTTGTATTGCATAAAAGCTGAGGGGTTTATTCATCTCCTCAAGTGGTTATGAACTATGAAATAACTTTGCAAACACCAGTTCAGGTAAAAGGTGAGAGCTTCTGAGAGCTGGGCAACTGGAGCCACTTCTGGTCTAATGCTGTGGAGTGGCCTGGCTATTGATGAGCTGCTGGATTCGGGGCCGTAACACTGTCTGAGAGGTTTACATTTCTCACAGTGAACCGGTCTCTTTTTCAGCTGCTTCCTGCCTTCCTTTTTAGAGGTTTCAGGGGAAATATTGGGGGGTTCACTTTTAATACAAATGCCTTGGTTGCCCGAAAGACGTTGGGAGAAGAAAACTTCAGGAAGAAGGCATTTCTGAGTGCCATGATAATGTGAGCCCAGTTACCACAATTGTATCTGAACTACAATTCCTGTAGGAACCAGCTACAGTGCAACTGGGTTGTGCTTCACAAGGGCCAAGGATAAAACTCTTCCAGTTGTAACAGTAGCTGTAGTTGTAATAGTTGTAATCAAGATCATTAACTCACAGCTTGTTAACCAAGTGGTTGTGCCTGCTCCTCTATTCTTGAATAAAGGTTATTTCTCGCTTTCAGTGTGTTATTCACAAAATCTGTTTCTATATTCTGTAAATTAACTTTTCTTATATTAACAGTGATTTTTATTTTTTTTTAAATTATGTAACTGTTAAGCAGCGTGCTTTTTTTTTACCTGCAGTTTCAGAGTGTTTCTGTGCCATGGGCCAACCTGCCACGGCAGGGGTGGGTTTGTGCTGAGCTGCGTTTCTGTCAGCCCGTCTATGCAGAGGTGGGACGGGGAGGCCAAAAATAGAGCATTCCTTGGAACGCTCTGGGGAACCTTCGTGGCAGTCCATTTGTGTGGTTCCAGTTCTCTCTGCTTGCAAAATTGATGGTGTCTGTCTCTGGAAGTGGCAGAAAAAGCTGAAAAACTACTCACAGCTCCATGGCAATTTCTGGGGTTTAGACTGCAGGTGTATTGACTGGGTCTGTCACACACCACAGCTTCCATTCTACTTCTTTTAGGGACCATAGATCATTTTGGAACCAGGCATATTTAAGTATTTTGTTTATTACAGATATGAAGGGGATTTTGTGCACAGTTTAAAATTAAGTTATTAAAAATTCTAGTTACTAATCCTCCCTCAAGCATATACTGTTCTGAAGTTTTGTCTAGTCCTCTGAAAATATTTATAGTGTTGTGTGTTTCTAATGAATAGCTGTCTTGGTTTTAACAAACTGAACCTTCTTCCCTTTAATTTTCCGAAGCAATATTTGATTCTATTAACAGTCTTCTTTTAGTGTTCATTGTTGCAATTTCTATAGAGGCATTTCTGTAGAGCTGAGGCTGTTGGTGCACAATGTTCAGTGGACCTGGGTGGGTGTAATCAGTGAGCATTGGTGGGTGTTGTTCACAAAAAGGTGTTTTGTAGTAAATGAATTACTTTCAGAATAGACCATCCCATTTTTTTAACACAGTTTAAAGAAAAACCAAGTGAGTTTTTGCAGCTAAATTTGCTTTATTATAGTTCTGTGCCAAGGTAGGGAGCATGGGGAATGCCGAGGTCAGTAGACTGAATGTGTCCAACTCAAACACAGACTCTTCTTGCCGTCAGTGCATCTTGACAAGCCCAGTTTTGTTATTGTGGAGCGATAACTGGCTTTGTCTCAGAAACACTGACAGTGCTGGGTTTTGCTGACGGGGTAAGTAGTGCACACCTGTATGATAGAACATGACAGCAAGGACTGTGTTCTGCATGTGTTTGGTCATGGGAGCAGTTACCTGCTACTTGCTTTCTTAAAAAAGAAGAAAGTGGGAGTTCAGGTTGGATTTCATAAATGCACAGATTTGGCACTCATGCTTGGGGTGTTTCTGTTTGGGTTTTGGGGGGTGGCGTTTGTCAGGCAATTTCTGAAGGATGCCATTTAGAGACACTACAGAGGGGTGAATATGAAAATCTTTCTTTTTATCCCTAAGATGACTTTGAATATAGAAGGCCTTCCACTGTACACCAGTGTTCCTCCTACCTGGAAGACTTTCCTCAGTTCCCAGTTGGTTTCAGCATTACAGATTGCAGTAGAAATTGCCACTTTGAAAAAGATTGGCACACGTGCCTTACGCTAATTGTCCTGAAGGCTGGTTCAGTTTTGAATGGCAGCCAAGATGCTCTGACCCCTGGGCACCTGAGGTACCAGCTGAACTTAGCATAGCTGGAATTTCAAAACTGATGTGCCTGGAATGGCCTTGTTCATAATAGCAGACAATGGGTTGGGTTGATATTGTCTAGCATGCCTTGTTCAAGTGCTTCTGAGGGTGTTAATGCATGGAACTCAAGTGTACATAAATAGTGCACGCATGTGGGAGCAGCACTGCCAACAGTATGTACAGGATTTCATGCTGAATCCAAGTGAATAAGTAAATTTTTATGTTGGCTTCTTTTATATGCATGAGAAGTTCAACTGTTATGAAGTTGCTGGATTTAACAAGCCATTGGAAAATGCTACACATATGTTCACATAGACAACTGTGTATAAAATGTGTTCATTATTTCAAAATAAGATTTAAATGTATAATTTCAGGTTACCAGATTTTGCCCAACCAGCAGCAAAACTACCAGGGTTTAGTTGGAGTTCAGCAGTCTCAGAATCAAAATCTAGTCAGTGGCCAACACAACAACGTTGGGAATCAAATTCAAGGTGTGATTGTCCCATATCCTTCAGTGCCATCTTATCAGGTGAGTAATGCGCTTAAAACTGTCTAGTCACTGCCATGTGTGTGAGTGTTTGGGGGGTTTTTAGTGCATTGCTTTGTAAGTGGCAGAAATCTGCAAATTAAACAATACAAACCCACAGGTGAAGTGAGAAAAAAGCCTGTCACAATTACACGAGTCCCAGTCCTGTTGCAAGGCGAGTGCTGTGTTAGTTGCTGTTCACTTCAGAGGGGTGATGGTCAAGAGGCAGAAAGAAACGCTGTCAGCAGGAGAAGATCTGAGTGTGGTTCCCATTGCAGGTTTCGGTGCCTCAAGGTTCCCAAGCAGTGCCCCAGCAGACGTATCAGCAGCCTGTCATAATTCCCAGTCAGTCTAATCAAGGATTGCCCACCACAGGAATGCCAGTTTACTACAGTGTCATTCCATCAGGTCAACAGAATAATTTAAGGTGAGTTTGGCTGACACTGGATTTCTCAGCAACCAGCTTTAATGGCTTTGTATAACTGACAGGTACTAGAACCTGTTTTAAAGGCAGACTTAGAGACACTATTTATTTTTGCAATTAACTGAAACAACCAGAACTGCTTGAATTGTGACAGGCTTGTTGGACTGGAAGACGTTGTCTCTGTGTCACTTTCGGCAATACTTCACTGCAGTTCCACCTCTTAAATTGCCTGCATTCCTTTCCTTACCCCTGAAACAGCTTGTGCTCAGCAGGGATGCCTTTTTCAGTAATATCTGACTGTCCATAGTCACTGGTTTAGTCAAGGGCACTACTTTAATACCATGTAGAGAAAAAATAATTTGAAGCCCAGAATGAAACAAGTATAGAAACTTTTTCCTATGCTTAGCTTTTGTTTGATAAGTAAAATAACCCTTTTTCTTTTATTTTTTTCTTACCTACGTGTACAGCCCACCTGTGTCCCCAACACAGTCTGAGCACTTGAGAACAGATAGGCATGTACCTAGAAGAATTAATTAGGGTTTCTTCTTGTTATGAATTTTTCTTTCTCTAATTTTTTGAACTTACAAATGTGCAGCATTTAAAAATATCTCACATCTTTTAAACAAGCAGCAACAGTATGGAGCTTGTTTCATCCCTTTGTGAGTGCAGACACTTCAGTAGTATTTGTGTCATTGCCCTGTGCTTCACCTGCTGAAATCTGAATTCTCCTTCTCTCTATCTGAAGGGTTTTTATCCTTTTCTGTAGTTATATTTGGGGTTCAGTGAGGTCACAGGTAGGCATAATCCCAGACGTTTTTTGAAGTAAGCTTTGTTGCTTGATCTTTTGTGTCATTTAGAATGTCCCTCTCTTTTGAACAGGGAAACATTTATTAGGAATTCAGAGCAGACAAGCAACTGCTGACAGCATCTTGCTTTCATCAAAGTAGTTCTGCTGCAGCACTGACAAGGAAAGCACAGCGCTGTCCTGCAGGAGCTGAAAGTGCCAAACCTACAGGTCACTCCTGAAAACTAGAACCAGTAGGCTGATGAGAAGCTGTGTTAGTTTTCTGTGGGTTTTGTCTGCTTTAATGGAAGGGAATCCTTAAATTGAAACTACATAACTGAACTGTGGGACCAAGGATGGAACAAACTTGTGAAAACACAGATAGGTAGAAATGCTAAGTCAAATAGCATTAAACCTACTTTTTTTCCACAATTTGAAGGCTTTTTTTCTTTTCTCAGAATGTTTACCTGTTAGTACAGGATTCCATAGGCACCACTGTGATTATGGTCCACCAGCCTGGTGCTCTGGCTGAGCAGTCTGTGGTGTGATAAATCTACGTCTCTTACACCTCTTCTTCCCCTGATTATCCTGAAAAAATACCTGGCACAAATAAACTTTTAAAGTTATCCCTTTCCTAGGACACATTACAAACAACTGGATGGTTGTTAATCTCCTTGAGTCATCTTCTTTCTCCCACAGCTCATTTGGAAAAGCCACAGTAAGACAATCCCCTCTAGGCTGTGTGGATTGGTGTGCTAGATCAGCTCAGCTCTGTGGGGCAACTGAGGGACTGCAGACCAAATTCTGCTTAATTGAGCAGGACAAGTGGTCTTTTTTAAATTCTTCCCCTTGTCCTTATGCTGATCCAGCACTACGGACACAAAAATAGTGTATCAAAATAGGTGGATTAGCACAGCTTCTCAGGGTGGGCAGGGCATGTGTTTTTGGCAAGGAACAGGTGTGAAAGTTCAGTCTTCTGAAGAACAAGTAGATTCAGGGGTAGGTGGGAATATTGATTTAAAATTAAAAAAATCTCAGTGCTTTGCAGTTTGTGGAGACAGCAAATGCAGCAGTCGTGATTAAATACATGAGTGTGGCGTAAATGCCTGTTAGTCATGTTCCTTTTTTATTGTTGCAGTTCATCAGTAGGATATTTGCAGCCTCCTGGATCAGAGCAGATACAGTTTCCTAGAACAACATCACCATGCAACTCCCAGCAGCTTCAAGGACAGCAGTGTGCAGGTTGGGGGAATAAGATTTTCATTGAAGCTTAAAATACATGTTTGTTATTACTGTTCTGCGTGGTCAGATATTTGCTGTTAAGGGTGTGATTTAGAATTAACTGCTGTATTCTGTTTCCTCCTTTGTTCCGTTTCTGGATTTATTTTCCATTTCTAACCCGAGGCAGGTTCATTTGCCATCTCAATTTGTTTATCATTGAAATCTCTCACACTACTTTTGTACAATCCAGTAATGCCTTGTCTGGCCACTGGTGAGGTGGGATGGATGTGGGGACTGCATGTTGTCAGCAGAGGGACTTCCATCCCTCTGGAACTGCCGGATGGGGCTGGAAATATGGAGATTTGGGTTCACATTGCACAGAAGGAGCAAGGTGCATTTTGGAAGCAGTGCAGTTACTCGGCTCTTCTACTCAAGCAGCATTCTAGATTTCACTAGCGGAGTAGGAGAAGGCATTTTCTCCAGAGGTCCTGAGGAGAGTTTGCAGACTGTTCTGGGTTTGGAGAGAGAGGAGAGGTCGCCTTTTGACCTGCTGAAAAGCTAAAAGTACTTGGAGGCTGTGTGGGGTGTTTTGTTTTTATGAGCCTTATTTACTGCTTTTACTTCCATAGTTTATAGCAACCATTCAAGTCAGAAGCCATCACCTCCTACATTATTGCCACCTTCATCCAAGTCAAAGCCACAACAGGCTGCTTCCATTGTGCACTACAGCATAGTGTCTCCACCCTCATCATGTAAAAGTTCACCCACTGGTCTGTCCATCATGCAGCCAAAAAAAGGTATATTTTATTGGGATTTTCATCTAAGCCATTCTGTGTAGAATCTGCTGTAAATGATCAGATTTCCTGGCCGACTGCTAGAACTGCTACAGCAACTCCAACTTGAGTGCCAGCTCTGAATTTCTTTTGTAATTCTTCATCTGAATTGCTATTATTGGAACTTTTAAAATGACAACTTGAAACTTAAATGAAACAATAGCCAGCCTGGAGGCAGCCTTCAGCAGGTATATGTCCCTTAGCAAAGCACTTAAAACAGGTTTAGAAGGTTCTGATCTATAACCACTGGGGTTGGTCCGAGCCTCCAAACACGAGATTATAGAACAATGTGTCATCACAGTGGTGCTGTCTTTATCTTACCAGTAGGGGATTTGACACGTTACTGACTTGGCTGGTGAAAAAGGGATAATCTCAAATCCTGATATCTCAGTATTTCACAAGCAAGCAAGCAATAGTTCAAACCACCCCAGGTCAGTGACCTAGATTCTGCTGCAGATGTGGTGTTTCTTTTAAGATATTTTTAGACCCTGTCTTAGTAAATAGGTAACATGCAGTTAAGTGGCAAGATAGCTGGATTAGCAGTGTATTATAGTTCATGGGCAGGTTTGGTCTTGTTTCCATTCTGCATCAAGTTTGACTTTAATTCGGGGATATTGTAGTCTCAGAATGTCTGAAGTGGGCCTTGCACTTTGGTTTTCTGCCCTCCCAATCTATCCTGGAAGGGCAGGTTTTGTGCGCTTTTGATGGGCTGGTTCAGACCTGCTAAACTGATTTAAAGAAGTTTGAGGAAGGGGGAAGCTCTCTGTGGGGGAGGGAGAATAAATTTGGAGAGGATAAAGAAAAATACGCTTCTCAGTAAGTGACATTGAGGTGCTGAATCGAGGCCACTGAGGAAGGGACACTGAGGAGGTACAGACAAGTAGCAGAGTTGTGTTACAGAGGGCCAGACTGTAAAGCTGGGAAGGCTTTGAAGGATTTCTTCTGGCTCTCTCTTCCCATGGGATTTGACAGGTGATAAAGCATCTGAAAACTGACTTATGGGTTGTATGACACTTCATTTTGTCAGGATGCCTGCTGAGGAAAAGAATTCCATTTGTTTTCATTTACTGAAACGCTGTGGAACTAGAAGCCATAGAAAGAACCAGATTTTCTGGGTGTATAAAGCTTTCTTTTGTAGTTTAGATGGCATTTGAGATTGTGACATTCTTAGAAATGGTTCTGTAGATGGTTTCAAAAGACCAGAGTGTTTTTGTTGGGTGTTCCATTCTCACAGAACAGAATCAAAAGTGTGCTAGAGTGCTGCAGAATAAAATACTGCACTGTAAACCAGTAAGATGGAAATAACTATCATGTATAATACTTATTAATAAATGCATAGACGACTAAAATGAAACCCATTTTTGTGTGTTAAATATGGTGTTTATGGAGGTGTTTGGAACATCTCATGTTTCCGTACAGGGACTACATGTTTGTGGCTTTACCACTTGGAAACTGTTGTGTTATATACCATTATGATTATGTAGGAGTCATAAACAGAGCAGTCTTTTATTCTGCTATGCAACAAAACAGAAATATTCACAGTGTGGCTCTTGCAGGGACTCCTAAATGTATATGCTCTGCTAAAGCTGGCCAGGTATCTGGTGCTTCCAGTGCAGTCTGTAACACATGGGTAGAGCTTCTTGCCTTTAAAAAGTATAGATGTGAAAACACTGATAATTCATTTACTAATTTAATAAATATTTCTGAATACAATTTACAAAAGCTAATGTAGTTTAAATGTTATGAGTGAGTTCATCATTCTACATGGTTTTGTTTGGGTTTTGAAGAAGTCTGTTTCTTTCTGTGGAGCCCAGGGGCAGTGAAAACAATAGCCCATTTTAAAAAATACCAGATGAACGCATTTTATCATCTGTATCTGACTGCCCCTAACTGATGCTATGATGAAGGCAGCACAATGAGAAGATTGCAGATTCCTTCTTTAAAGATGAGTGATTAAATGATGTTTAAACAGGGTGTTGTAACTGCGGTGTCTGAGAAATGCTGCGAACAGTGGGTGGAGCAGAGAAGGAAATTGCAAGCAGCCATTCACAAGTAAAAAGGACATTCCATCAATTACCTGGGGCAGAGCCAGGTCAGAGAGGGAAAGCAGATGGTTTCCCTTGGGCAGCCTCTTGACACGGCTCCTGGAGGGAAACGCTGTGGAACAGCGTTGGATGTTCAGGAGTTGTCCCCTGACTGCCATTTCTGCAGCTACCACAGTACCTGAGTGGGGCAGGATGTGGGATCTGCCCAGGAAAGTGTTCCTGTAGAGAACTTGTAAGAGAGGGTAAGCTTGCCTAGAGTGTAGACTAAAGGCTGATCCCAGACCTTTCTGATAGGTGCCATCCTAGCAGAGAGAACATTTGGAGTCTGCGTTGCTGTACATCATGTAAAACTAAGCAGGAAACTTCTCACTTTAAATGAAGCATGGTTTTGCCTAGTCTCACATCCTGCAACACATTGCTCTGACAGAAACTGCAGTGAATGTTGAATAGTTTCAACTAGGATTGAATAGACCGATTTCTTTCTAAAATATTCTCAGTAATGAGTTTCAGTGGTTGCATTGTCTCTTCTTGTTCTGGGGAAGCCCTCTGTAACTCTTGCAGATGTATCTGTTAGTGGAAATGTAATTGTACAGAAGATGCTGCTCTAGTTTTCTAGGATTCAGCAGCTTTGTGGCCAAACATTCCTGATGTTCTTGTGCACTGCTGCCGGTTGTGGGCTGTGTGATGAATGAGCGCCCCTCTGGCTCCTTGTGTTGCAGCAGTCGCGCCCCCTGCGGGCGGGGGGGTGCTGATGATGCAGCTCAACATCCCCAGCAGCGCCCAGCCTCGGAACCCGTCCCCTCCGCAGAGGAAACACAGCAAGTACTACTGTGACCATCCCCGGGGGCACAAGGCCACGGAACTCAGCACTTTAGACGGTGCTGCTCAGGTAAGAGCTGGGGCTGCTCTGCATAAACCGCACCTCTGCATGCTCTCCCAAAAGTTCTTCTTGGAGAATTCAAATCTGACCGGGTTGTATTTAATAGAGCTGGTTCAGCTTCAGCCCATGAAGGCTGTAGGTGCTGTGCAGCTTGTTCAGGTCCGTGTTTCTAGAACACTTATGTGTTGTGTGTTCCAGTTGCAGCACAGTCCTCAACTAGGTAGTCCTGTCACCTCCCCAGCCCAGTCACCAGCACCAGCTCAGCTGTCAAACATGAAGAACATCCGTCCCACGTTAACACCTCTTTCTATTGTCTCCCAGTTTTCTAGACCTTTTGTCCCTGGACAAGGTACGTTTTTAGTTAACTAAAATACGTGTATGTTCTCTCTTTGAATGTTTGACAATACAAGTTATATGAGGATTTTCTGCTCTCTTTATTAGTATTGCTATTGAAGTAGGATTGTCAACATTACTCACTGAAGCATCATGTAAAACTTTACTGACACCGTCCCCCACATTCTCAAAGGCTTTTTATCTCCTTGTTATTGTGAGAGCTTCTGTAACACACTGGCTTTCTCACATTGCGAAATTTCCCATTTCAGCATTGGAAACATTAATAAAATATTTGCTAGAATTTAGATTCAAGTTTTAACCGTAAATCATGAGCTGAAATCAAACCACTGTCTAAGCAAGTGTTCTTCATTCCTCTGTAGAACAATATGATGGGATCAGAGTCTCTGGTACTGTTGCTGCTTCAGTATTTCAGATAGCACCCACCCAAAGACAGAAAAAATTCCTTGTAGAAGAATTTCAGTCCTCTGCTGCCATGTTAACAGAAAAACAGAAAACAGGGAGTTTTCACTGAGATGAGGTAGCTGATAATATTTTAAAAAACAAATTATAAAAAAACCCTTTGTCATGAACAAAAAAGTCCTGGTATAATTCCAGAACTCAATAGGTCTGCTTTACAGAAAGATATACTTTAAAACAAAACTTAAAGAAAATGTTGTATGTCTTCCTCATTGATAAAGAAACTCTTGTTTTCTTGTCTGTCTTTGTCATATCTGCTGCATAATCTTTATGGGATTGCTTTGTATTTTGGTGGTGTAGAAATGCCAGGTGGCCTGTTCAAAGCACAGCTCTGAGCTCCTAAATCTGCTGTGATTACTAAAAACTCCTAGTGCATTGTCTTTGTGGATCCTTGCAACACATAGGAGTGTGCAGGTGTACCTGGCTCCAGTCAGGGATATAACCATGAAAGTTACTAAATTAGCATGCTGAGAGGAGCTTTGGGTTTATTAAGCTCATTTTGAAACGAGAGGACTTAGAAAAGACTGCAGTGAAGGAGAACTTTCAGTGTAATCCTTAAATACTGGAGAGCTTGTACCTTCTCCCTCTGGGAGCAGGACTGACTGACACTGATGTGTGCCAGGTCTGGGTTTGTGAGCCCAGACACACCACTTGCGCACAGTTACTCTGCTTTCTCTTCTGTGTAACACAGACACTGAGAGAGCAGCTTGGAGGAAGATTTCATGTAAGAGAAAAACCCTTCTAATTACCTTTCTCTTTAAGGAGATGCCCGATACCCATTGCTTGGCCAACCCCTGCAATACAATCCATCTTTATTACGTGGACAAGTAACAAGCCAACAGGTACTGAAGAGAACAATCTCCTGGCAACAATGAAAAAACCCCTTCAGGACAACCATTGTAACCACCCTGAACAGGGGCATGTGTTATTGCACTAGCAAAGTAATTGAGTGGAAGGTGCTTGCTTTCCAGTCATCTTTTACTTTGTGTCAGTACTTTCCATTGTTCTTGTTTCTTGTGTTAAAAGAAAAAAGTGAGAAACATTTGTCTGTCATTTTGCTTTTAGGCACAGTATAGATTATGGATTTTTTTGATGTTAAGCAGTTCACTAGCTAATTCCAAAAACCTAAATGACCCTTTGCTAAAAGGATTCAATTTTTGGGACACACAGACCCTTTGCCTTGTTCAGTTCTACCCAATGTCAGCTAGAGGATGTGATGACTGGGGCAGGGGGATTTTCTTCCCAGAAGATTCAAGGGGATTTTTTTCCCCATCCCTTTCTTCTGACGCCAAGGATTGAATGTGCCCAACTGTAGATTACAAAACTCGGGGACTAAAATGGAACATGAAAATCTTCTGTGCCATGGTAGTGCAGGTTATTTTCCAGACATTCCTCTCCACTGTTTTCCCCTGAGCTGACTAGAAATATTAAGATATTAATGCATTGTCACTAAAGTACTTTACTTATGTCAATCTTTCTAGTGTCAACCTGGACACAGACATGGAAACAGGGGAAAGAAACCAGCGAAGAAGGCTGCTTCAGCAGATCTTGGGGCAGGAGAACCAGGTACAGAATGGCTGACTGCCACAGTCCTGCAGAAAAAGGAATTGTAGTGATGGGCTGAGAATGTACAAGAGAAGCACAGGTGGGAAAAGGGCCAGAAGGAGAGCAGTTGGACAGAAATGGACATGGCAAACACTGGGAACTTGAGGATGGAGAGAAAGGCATGATTTGGAGAGAGGGGAAGAGGGAGGGTAAATGAGAAAACTGTAGGGGAAAAGACCAGAGAAGTTCAGGACTGGAGAGTACGAAAAGGAAAAGCAGTTTGTCAGTTCACTGGATGTATGTTCTATTATGTTGTTACATTCAATATTAATTACAGGTACCCCTGCTTCCTTTTACTGGCGTAAGTGAAATCAGACCTAAACCACAAATTTGTGCTTTCCCCCCCCCCACCCCTACTATAAATAATCTCATGAATTTGGGGGACATAGTAGGAGATCTACAGATTGGCTCCCTGGAGTTGGTAAGACATTGTCCAAATCATCTACCTTCACACCTTTATTGGAAAGAATTTTTGCTGCAAGTGTTACCTCCCATCAGCTCTTTGTTAGAAAAAATTATTTCTCTAACACTGCAATTTACTGGAGAGGATTTTTTTGAGAGAAGACAGACTAGTGTTTTGGCACAGTTCGGTGTGAGGGCAATGCCAGTGAGATGCTCTAGTGAGTTCTGAAACCTGCTGCAAAATGAGTTGGTGATGATATTATTACTTTCCCCTCTCTGTTCGGAGGACACCCGTTGTATTCTCAGCTTTTATTTGGATGCTTGTGTGTGTAAGCAGTGCTAAGTGTGAAAGCAAAAGGCTCTCTGGAGTATGAGGAATGGAAAGCCTGTGCATTTGGTATCAGCCAACTGGAGACACAAGTATGAAATAACGCATTTCCCATTGTGTGTGCTGTATCATTAAGTACAACGACCAATTTAGATTGATTTGGTTTTTCTCCTTTCAGCTGTGGGAAAAGTTCTAGAAATTACTGAGCTGCCAGAGGGCATAACGCGCGTGGAAGCAGAGAAGCTCTTTGGAGAACTGTTCAAGGTGGGAGCCAAGATCCGGTGGCTGCGGGACGCGCAGTGCCTGCACTCGCAGCAGCAGCTGCGCCACGGGGACGGCAGCACGGAGCCACCCAAGCCCGGAGACTTGGCCTCCACCTACACGGTCCTGGCCACCTTCCCCACCATGTCGGCGGCGCAGAACGCGCTGAAGAAACAAAGCAGTACCTCAGTGAGCAAGTTCAGGCTGAGAACGAGCAAGAAGCACTACGACTTCCACGTTCTGGAAAGGGCTAGTTCTCAGTAGCAGTTCCGTCGTGGACACTCAGCCTTGACTACTTCCATGTTCTCCCCTCCTCGGTTGGTTTGATGTCATGGGGTTTCTGTTCTCTGCAAAGAGACTCCTGGGATGTTTTGTCATATAACATTTGCCATTGAAGAATAAATAACCCGGTGAATCCAGCAAGATGAAGACAAAAAGTTACAGAGTTAATCCCAGACAATAGCAAGGAATCACCTTTGCGACGGGCAGCTTTCCAGAAGGAATGCTGTTGAAACGCCCCCTACTTTTATAGTAGTTTTGTTTTATATTTTTGAAATCTTGTATCAGATCCAAAGTTCTATTGTACAGCAGATGTTCATAAAAATCCATATGCAGATTTGTATTTTATAATCCCTTTTCACAGCCAGCACACAGCTGTCCATTCCAAGGCAGGAACCTGAGGATTGGTAGAGGGGAAGAGAGAACCATTTTCAAGGAGTTACATTCATTTTCTAGCAAACTACCCCAGATCTTCAAGGTAACCTGTTCTTTGTCCCTTTTGGTTTACTTTTTTTCTTTGGGTTTTCTTTTAAGGAAAAAAAAAAGAATATAATTTTAGTAACTAACTCCTTAGATGGTAATTTTCTACTGCAATTCACTCAAACAATGTCAAAAGAAATGACAAGGTTGTACCCTTGAAGGATTTGCTTCTGATCCAGCAAGTTTAATAATTATTTAAAGGGGAATATGAATAGGTTACAAAGAATGTTCACTGAATCACATTTTAATATTTCTTTTTAGCAAAAGTGTGAAGAAACTAAAATGTGTCTTCACAAGTGACAAATGTTTGCACTTTAATTGTGTCCCCACCAGTATGGCTCTCTTTCTCTTCCTTTTCACGCTAAGATAATTGTGTTTGATAAGTGCTGGAAACCTTTTTGATGGTTTAAGTTTTCATCATTTGCAGATGCTCACTGGACATTAAAGATTCATTGCACATAAATGAAACCTTTTTTCAATCTGTGTAATTTGCAAGTCTGTACAAGTTGTGCTGATGCAAGCCTTTTTCAGTTCAAGAGAATAAATGTTTACAAACACAAACCTTCCCCGTGGCTTGTTTAAACTGGGAGGAGTGTCCTGAAACCTTGATGAACTCATTGCAGTGGCTGGGATCCCTTTCAGATCACTTTGCAGAAGGTGCATTTGTAACTTCTGAAAATGGAAACTGAAGGTAAGTGTTGTGTTTAAAAACATCTTACAGAGCAAAAGTAAAGAACTAAGGTGCCTAAACCAGCATTAATTTTCATTTCTTATACAAAAATATCCCATCCCTGAACAACCAACGGATCATGTGAAGAGGCAAGGACAGCCCCAACGCATGTTCAACTCTTGAATCCTTCCTGTGATGAACTACTTGGAAGAAAACTAAGAAAGCTGACCTGTCTGGGAATAATGTGACGTAATAAATTGGGTTTGTGTGACTTGATCCTGCAAAATGCTGTAACAACAGGTATTTACCTGCACTGCAACTTGCACGCAGATGCTCCCCTAAAACAGAGGGGGAGATGTTCAGCTGCAAGCCCCTGGCCAAAAGGCAAATTGCTTAGCCGTGTCTACTTTTGTAAACGGGTGGTACTTGGCATTTGAATTCCTGTGCTACTGCTTGACTAAGGGGATGTGTTTCTTCCTGCTTGGGCTGGACTGCTGTTGTTCACTGCACCTGAACCCAGAGATGGGAAGAGCCCCAGCTTGTGCAATTTCCTTCCTCCTCTGAACAGCAGAGGGGAACGTGACTAATGCCCATGTTCTGTGGCTGCCTCCTGCTGATTGCCCGTGCCAGTTTCAGATTATGTTTTAATCCTGTAAAAGTAGCCCACAGATTACAGGTCTGTAGTGACAGGTGTCTCAGCCCAGCAGGGCAGCTGTCTCCTGTAGCTAGCGCATTCCACAAGATTTTTCCTAGGTGAAGAAGGGTCGTCAATGGCTGTCAGAGCTCAGATCTGTTCTCGACAGCCCAAGGACTAAATCTTGCATCAAATGGAACTGTTCCCAAATCTTACACAACTTGCTTCATTTCCTAAACTTTCCCCACAGCAACCAGAGGAGAAAAGGTAAAGCAAGGTCAGCATGGGGAATGCAATCCAAACAATGGCAGGGGAGGGAGGGATACACTGATTAGGAACAAGGCCCAGGAAATACTTTTTATCAAGTAAGTTGCAAACTTGAATGCAAATTGCCCTAGAAGAAAAAATTAGAACATTTAATAAGCCAATTGTATTCTAATCCAGAATCTAAGACTTTCCAGTTCCTACAAGCTTGTCATCCTTTCTATGTTTTCCTCTGTGTTACGCAGGGACAGTTACTTTTTTGGGTTTGATCTGGCCATGCCCATATGACCCACACAGATACAAATAGCAGAAGTGTCAAAGGCTTCTGCTGTCTACAGTGGGCACAGAATTCAAGTGTTTCCACTTTACACTCTTGTTTATTCCTGATTCTGTGCTACTTCATGCTGTCTCTTGTAAGTGAACAGCATGCAAACTCATCTAACCAAGACTGTACCTTCCTGGCTTTGACACTTCTGCCCCTTTCGGTTCCTTCAGCCACACAAGCCTAGGCAGGGACTCTGTGCAAAACCCCTGGAACTACGTTTGTTCCAGAGATTTGGATGATGGTCTAGAAAGAAAATAAATGCACTTCGTGGCATGAAATCAATGTATGTAAAATGTGTTCCCAACTGCTCTCCTACTGTAGTGGATTTGAGCTTCCTGTCATTTCACATCAAAGCCACTTTTAAAGCAAATGGTGGTAAAAGGAATTAAGTGGGGACTTATATTGCAGCAATACAATGTTTTGTTTTACTGGGAACATGTCATAACTTTCAAAACTAAGGAAAAGCACTTGAAGAACAACCAGAAAAGATGAACAAATCCAGTTTTACCTAACCAAGGCTACTCTTTCTGATTTTAATTTTTAAATATTGTAAAATGCATCCCTGAACTGTGAACATTCAATGTCATTTGTGGTATTAGAATCAAAAAGATAATTCAAAATTAAGAAAATGAATTTAAGTGCCGTACTCTGGGCCCTCCCCAAAGCACATGGACCTGATGCTGGATTGGGGCAGATCAGGACATCCCCCCTGAGAATCTCCTCACACCCCGCACGTGGTGCCCAGGCTGCAGCTGCAGTGTCCCAGTGAGGCAACAGGGGTTGGTAACGTAACTTGAATGTTCCCTGAGACTCCTCCTTGAGCAAATATGACCTGTTATAACCCGAAATACTGTTCTTACACTTGGAACCATGAGAGAGAAAGAGAAGTAGCAGACCATGCCCAAAGAAGGGACCCTGCACTGTGGTGTGCACACACTCCCCTGCAGCCACCCCTCAGCTTTCTGTACAACACAGTGTGTCTCAAGATCTGGTGGGACAGGACAGGGGACAGGGATGGGAGTTCAGTTTTGTCAAGGTATGACAAGAACAGCACAGCTTCATAAATCACAGAAGGTACTTTGATACACAACAGATAGTAAGACCTTTTTTCCCCTTGATTTTCGTTCCTATTTCTTATCTATTACCACAAGCTAGTTCCCTCTCAAGGTGGAACAAGTAGTTATATTCTCATACCACTCATTTGCCTCTTAAAACTTTGACTTGTTTTAGTCAACCTTGCATGAACTTGTTAGGATGTCTGAGAATCAAAATTGCAATTAACTTCTTTTATAAATACTTGTTTAGCTCCAGGCTAGATTTTTTTCCACAGAAAATTGGTGAAGGCTTTAAGTTCCTGTATTTAGCCCTGAGGCAAAGAATGTTTAGATGAAGCTTTGGAGAAAACTGACCAAAACTCTTTTATGTTACAGGTCATGAAAAATTACTGTAGCTGGAATTTTTATATATTTCCAACTATGAATGGACTTACTTCAATCCCTGCAATGTTTCTACAATTCAGTCTTCATGAAGGTTGATGTGCTGCCTCTATCTGATGTCCTACTGTTCTCATTTAAACGTTTTGGCTGGTTTTGGCTATTGATGTAAGTATAAAAGTGCACAATGACAATGTGGCTTCATTTTGGAAGCCTCATTTCTTGGGTATAGACCAGAACCCTTAAAAGGGCCTGATTTCCAGAACATTCTGAAAATTAAGTCCTTTTAAGTCTCTTGTTCTGGAACCTGCGACCAAAGTCACCGATCACATCCGAAAATTTCAGATGCAAGGGCCAGTGTAAATTCAGTTGCCTCTTGGATGACTTGAAAAATGTGTGCAATTATGTTCCTATCACATGTGGATGAGCCTCCTTTTAGTTCAGTGTCTGTCTCCTGTGATCAGGCTTGTAGGGCTGGAGCTTGGCCCTCGCTCACTTTGGCAGCGCTTCACTGCAAGGTTTAGTTCTTATCCTGCTTCCAACTATTCCATGTTTTGTGACATTGCTCAAAATCTGTCAGGTTGAAAGTGGATCTTGCTGAGGAGCTGACGAAGCACTCGAATTTCATCCAGGGCACAAACACTTCAGCGTTTGCTGCTATTTTTCCATCTTCTAGTCTCAGTGGTGAAGCACAGGAGCCGATTCCATGGGATGCATGTGACTGTAATGAGCTTGTCTGCGCTTGGGAAGAGAAACTGGAATGTCAGACAAGTGCTGGAAACCAAAGAGCTGTAGGGGCAAACCTGCCTGGCAGTTGTCTGCTTTTAAAACCGGAGCGAGTTATCCAAATAAACAGCTGCTGTGGATAACGCTTAGCAGTGAGTTTTATTCTTAACTGAGTTCCCACGCCCAGGTCTGTGAGAATGTGAGCTGGGCCAGGGCTGGCTGGCCATGCACTGCTGACAGCCACAGGCACAGCAGAGACAGAAGGCCACCAAGAGCCTGGAGCCCTGACGTGTCCTGGCCAAGGCGGGGCACGGCTCTGTCTATAAGGAAGTTCTAAATGTCCCGGTGCAACTCCTTCTGTTTTACTTTATGGCCACTGCTCCCCTGGAGAGCCTGGTACCATCCTCGTGGCACCTGCCTTTGAGGTGTCTGTATCTCACACCACAGAAGCACAGTCAGCTGGGCGGGGAAGGAGCTCTAGGGCATCGAGTCCTGTGAGCAAACACCACGGTGCCAACCACACCGAGTGACACATCCCGTCCCTTTACACACCCGAGCCTGCACCACCTCCCTGGGCACCGCGTTCCGCTGCCCAATCGCCTTTTCTATGAAGAAATTTTTATTGATGTCCAACCTAAACCGCCCCTGGCGCAGCTTAATGCTATGTCCTCTTGTCACCGGTTCCCCGGGGGCAGAGCCCGAGGCCTCCCGGCTCCTCTCAGGGAGTCGTGCGGGGTCACAAGTTCTGCCCAGGCGGAGTCCCCCCAGCTCCCTCAGCCGCTCCTCTGAGGGCCGGCAGTAACGAGGCCCCTTCTCCACGAGCACCTGTACGAACGAGGCCCCCTCTCAGCCCTCTCCAGGCTACACACACACACCGCTCCTGTCCCCCCTTCCCCACACGCCATCGCTCCCTCCCTCCCTCCGCCCCGCCAAGATGGCGGCCTGAGGGGCGGTCTGGCGGGGGGGNACCGTGGGCTCCCCGAGCTGTCCCCAGAGCCCTTCTCCACCCCGCTTGGTTCTGTGGCACGCCGCGATTAGGCAGGCTCTTCAGTTCGTGTGCTTCTGTGTACCCGCGTGTGTTGTTTCCGCGGGTTTTGCTGCTGCGTTAAGTGCCTGAGGTTTTTCAGAGGCCTCACGAAAGGAACACGACGCCAATCGTGTGTCTGCCCTCAGAACTGTTGAGCCGTGGGACGTGTGTGGCTCCGAGGAGTTCCCTCCCGAAGGGCATGTGAACAGGAGAGTCAGTGCGGTGGAGTTCCCTTGCTGACACAACTCTCCCTGTACGTGGAGAGCAGCATTTGCTGCTGGATAGTAAAGATATTGTTAGAAATCAAGGTCTTCTCAGAGCACAGATCGGGCCGTGTGAGTCCAGCCCCTGAGGAGGAAGGAGCAGCAGAGACAGCGTGTGAGGAACTGACTGCAGGAAGGGTGGGGAGGCCTGGTTTTATTTCTCGTGATCCTGCTCTGCCTTTTGATTAGTAATAAGTTACATGAATTTTCCCCCAAGTCGAGCCTGTTTTGCCTGTGACAGCAGCTGGTGAGTGATCCCCCGTGCCCTTTTCTCCCCCACCAGCCAGCTGGGGAGGGCAGTGGCAGAGCAGCTGAGAAGTGTACGTTATAACTTGTTCCCATTATTTTTATGCAACTAAAATTGCACACAAGACAAGACCTTTTGTGTGCTGATGTTGACTAGGTGGATGTAGGAATGTGTAGATATGTAAGAGATGAATTTATGGTTGCAGGAACACAACCTAGTTTTGTCACCGTGATGTTCTATGAGGATTTGTTTTGTTTGTTCCTATGAGCCCTGGAAAAGGGAGAGTGTTACTTCAGTGAGCCATATCCCTGAAATGAAAGAGCTGGAGAGTTCTGCCAAGGTCTGGTCTCCCCAGGCACCGTGGGATCAGGGCAGCTGACCTGTGGCAGAGCTGATCATGAAGCACTTCTGTTACACGTGCTGGGAAATGGAGCTGGGAAGCCCAAGAACTTATTTTCTCACCATGTGTGGAAGCAGGTGTGTTTGAAGGATGCAGAGTGCTGAAAGAATAGTCTGTTTTTGTGTCAGCAGGGGTTGGGTTTGTTGTTTGGGTAGAAACATGTTTCAGACTGCACAGTGATGGTAACTTTGGGCCTTTACTCACTTCCCAATGGAGACAGGCATTTGAAAGCAGCTTTCTGAGCAGGAAAACAAGGTTTCAGCAGTGTTCAGTGCTTTCTGCTTCCAAATAGTGGCTATGGGGATAAAAAATGGGTAAAAGAAAAAGAAAGTAGTGAGAGAAATTGAAAATATAAGTTAATTGCAATTTTGAAGTGGCCACTAGTGAAGAAGAACTATTAGATACAGTCCTGACAAAAATGAGGGAGTTCTGGTGGGTCCCACTTTGGTTTCTGCCACCATCTGTCTGCCCCTCACTCCTCTTTGCACTTTACTTACATTCTCTCTAGAAAGTGAAGAACTGAATTATTCTTTCTGCTTCCAGAATGTTTTCTGGTCAAACAAGGAATAACGTGGTTATTTATCTTGAAAATGGTGCTTGTGAGTGCAAGTGCATGTTATTCGACCAGGTTTGTCCTTTAATGTTTTTGTTTGCAGCTGAAATCGCAGTGGTTTTTGAGTTCAGTGTTTGGAACCTGCAGGACACGTTGTGGTGATGCAATGGTGTAAGTGTATTAAGGATCCTGTTGAACTCCTGGGAAGTTGCAATAAAAGGGGTTGCTCCATACTCTCCGGAGAGCACAATGTGAAGCATGTCTGCCTTAGGAAACTGATTTTAATGAAATATTAAGGTGAGATGTTAAAGAGAGGCTTCTGTACCCACCAGGCCGGGCAGTTGCGTTTGGGGAACGGATGAGGTACTTTGTGGCATCAGTTAATTGCCAGCAGCACTTTTCCTCTGCTGCTGCACAGGGAAACAGTATTCCTGCAGGGAAACAGCTCTGGCACACCGGGACACCCGAGGGCAGGGCTGGAGCGGTGTCAGGGCACGGTTAGGTTGGATATTAGGACAAGGTCCTTCCCCAGAGGGTGGTGGGCACTGAACACGCTGCCCAGGGCAGTGGGCACAGCACTAATCCTGCCAGAGCTCCAGGAGGGTTTGGGTGATCCTCTGAGGCACAGGGTGTGACTCAGGGATGGGTGTGTGCAGGGCCAGGGGTTGGACTCGATGATCCTTGAGGGTCCCTTCCAGCTCAGCGTAGTCTGTGGTTGTGTTCTCTGGTGTCCTGTTGGCAGCTGTTCTGTGGATGACTCTGTAGCCTACAGTTGAAAAATGCCTTTCATTTCTTAAGTTATTAGTCTAAAGTTTGGTGGTTCACTTGGTACGAAACCACCTGTGTTCTGGTTGAGGGGTTTAAAACTATTCTTTCCAATACCAGGCCACTCCTAAGAAGTGCTTTCTAGAGTGAAAAAACGAAGGGGGGATGGTGATAATAAAAAACTTCAAGATAAAAATGTTTGTGTTTCTTTTTAATAACATTTGTAGAAACCATCCTTCCTTTGCTCATAGCTTGATTTTCTTTATTTTTTTATTTTATTTTATTTTTTTAGAAAATGGTGATTTGCAATCATAAACTATTACTTAGTAATTTGTAGCCAAGATGTATCAAAGCACTTTTCAAGTTAAAAAAGTGAAGTGACGCAAAGGAGGAGGAGGGGAACAGCTTCATGTCCTGGCTTTCTGGCATTTCCAGAATGGCAATCCTTACTCTTACTGAGTAGTTATGAAATGTTGGACATGGAAAAGTCAGCTGGGCTTATCTCTCTCCTCCTGAAAGGAAAACACTTTTCTGTGATGACTGCATGCTGAGGAATAGGGGAATTAAAGTCTTTGACAGCCTGTGATGGTTTTGAGTAAGTTCCTTGTACAGGAAATAAATTATTGCAGAAAAAAGTGATACATAGGATATCTAAATTTACCTGACCACATTTAAGAGATGAGGAAGTGTGACTGAATTGTGCACGGATCATTCCACTAAGTGAAATAAAGTGATGCTTTTGTTTGAGAAACAAGAAATTTGAGAGTCTTGGGAGCTGGAATTCTGAGGTGGTTGTGCTGGCTCAGTGTTTAGCAGAATTATGAGTTATGGCATGTTCAAGCTTGACCTCCTGACCTTTCTGATGTTTTTCCTGTGACCTGGCACTTTTCATTCCAGGATGTAATTATTACTGCCTGTAATAAATGAACTTAACCCCCAAATGAGAAAGGGTTGTCAAAACAAAATGATGTATGAAATAGGGAACTGTTCAGTGAGTAGTTACAATATTAATCTGTGTATCATGGCCTAGAGCTGTATAAAATGTGAATGATCAGCATTTTCATTCACAGGTCACATCTCTCGGCCTGTCCTGTGAGCAGTCTCTGCCCTGTTCGTGTCTTTCAGCATTCTTCTTCCTACAGCAGTTGTTTATGTGGAAAAGTTAGTGTTAGGCAAGTATGTAGATATTTTTAGTAGCCTAATCGGATGAGCACATGTCCTTTTGAAAGAGTGTGTGGTGAAGCAGCTGTCTCTGAGCGTGTGGAAACAGAAGAGGAGCCTGAACTGTTCGTGGCAGAGCAGCTGCATCCACTGACCACAGTTGGAAGCACTGCACTTACAGCAAGAGGAAAGGTTCCTACATAAAATAGCCTAAATATTTGCTTGCCCATGCAGACTAATAGCCATAGAGATGCATACTTTCTTACTTGCTCCAGTACTTCCAGGGAAAAGTCAGTATATACGGCTGAAACCCACTTTTTCAACATGGTTATATTTTTGATGTGTGTCCCTCTGAGAAGCCGTGTGACCAGACAGCAGCAACTTCGCTGGGGGACTCCACGTGTAACTCCTGATCTTAGCAAGTCAAAAATCCTGTGTGGAATGGCAACTGGGATGGAACAAACAAGTGGTTTGTTGTTGTCTCCGAATAATGGACTACTGTGCTGCTATACTTGTGACTCAGATTCTTCATGAAGTCCATTCCAAGCTGCTAGGAAGTAATACAGATGGATGATAAACAAATGGTTGCAGGCCAGGGTACTTATTGAAAGATGGTTAATATTCATCAGAATTATTTATGAACCCACATCCTCACTGAACTGCTGCTTTGGAGGATAAATTGGTGATTAAGATGTTTCATATGCTTAAAATAACACTTCTGAATCTGTGGCCCCAGAACATCTTTTCAGTTTCTCTTACCTAAGTAGCTCCTCTGCTTCTGTTATTCCTGTGCTCTTGACTCCTTTTCTTCCTCTCCTACTGTTCACATCAGGAACCAAGATACAAGTAATCCTGCAAATAGAAATTTCTTGGTTTGTGTGTTTTTTTCAACACTGTCAAACTGTGAAACTTTGTCTGCTGAATGATGTATTTCCAAGGAGTGGAGAACATAGTTTTACCTATCAGCAGCTGCTGTACCAATATGTAATTAAATTCTTAATGAGGGGTAAGTGGCTGATAGTTTTGTCACATTAGGAGGTGAAGCTTAATGTCAGGGAGAAGCAGTGGTTCCTTCTGTGCTGTGGGATCTCTGTGCAGGTTATGAGGGTAGTCGGGAGCAAAATTATCAACTGATTTGGAAATAATTAAACGTGTCTTTCAAAGGTGATTCCAAGCAGCTGAAGCAAAGCTGAGATTGGGGCAGAAACAGCAGTTTGGGGTGGGTTTAGCCTCACACCTGTGTTGTGTCCTGCAGGTGAAGATGAACAGTCTACTGAGATGGCTGCGAGGTGGGAAGACGAGAAGGTGACTGAGGCTGCCTCAGATGGTTTTGTTGCTATTAAAATCGACACCAAAAGGTTTGAGCCTATTCTTATTCTGTCACACAATCTTTCATTGCTGATGATGAGAATAAGAGGCTTTTGAAGTCCTCACCCTGATTAGAAGATAGTCTAACTACAGGGCTCCAGAGCATAAGTGAATTCAGTACTCCTGAAGTCTCCAGAGCCTGAAAAAATGTCAGAATTTACTGTTGTGTTCTGCAGATATTCATTGTGTATTCCAGTACTAGTAAAAGAATGCTTGAAGTTGTCCTTTTTCAACAGGAGGAGACATGAAAGTGCTATAAAAGAAGCTGGAATCCAAATGAAGTGCTAGAGGCAGTTCTTGATTTGCCAAGTTACATAATGAATTAAAAACCTCTCATGAATTCAGAAAGATAAAAATCTGTAAAGCCCCAGAGAAAATGCATTTGCCTCCATTGTAACACACAGAATGGAGAAGCATTGAAATTCCTGGCTAAATTACTCAGCTATTTTAGTTATGTTTGTGTTCCAGTCCATGTGCACAAAGTGCACTGACATTTCCCCAAATGGTAGTATTTTGAAATGCTCTATAGACATTTTATTAGATTTACTATATTATTTGTGCTCAACAGACTAGATTTCTTTTTTTCTGAATTGCCTCTTAGCACTGCTTCCCTAAATCTGATGTAGTCAAGTCTGATAACCAGGGATTGTCACCATGTCAACACTTATGCAGAATGTTAATGAGAGGATGCAATGCAAATTTGCTTTTAGTGTTCTCTCAAGTGTTTAAATAGTTTTGTAGGACAGTTATTTTTATGATGAAAGACTTAATCTGAAGTTGTTGCGCAGTGATTGCTCCTCCTAAATGAATCTTTTCTTTCAAACAGTGAAGCGTGCCTGCAGTTTTCTCAAATTTGTATCCTTTGAGATCAGTTTAGATGCTACATTGTGATTACAGATAATTGCTCATCACAAGTTAATACCGTTCTTAAGATAAATACTTACAAGCAACATTATTGAAAATACTTATTATGGCACAAAACTATGCAATAAACTGCAGTTAATAGATACCATCTGTGTATTCAGCTTACTGTCAGTTCTTAGAGAAGTGAACAAGCTGGGGGGTTTTATGTTCATCCTATGTAATTCTCTAAATAGAAAATTATCTAAAATGTATGTAATCAGCGTGTATTACTAATCAGCATTAGCAAACAAGCAATGCTTTCAGTTATTAGCTGGAGCTCCGGGGCACAGGGGAGAAGAGCGAGCAGTGGGCTCTGTGGAGTCAGGGAAACATCTGCCTGCCCCACACAGGTCACTGCACACAGTCCATGGGTTCTGCATGGGATTCACAGCCTCAGCCTGGATCTCCTGAATGCTGTAGGGAAGTCATTATTGTCTGCTTAGGATGCTGTCTCGCACTAAAACAAAATCTCGCAAGTCAAAGCATCATCGGTGGCCGGAAAAGTTGGAGAAAAATATTTTGGCTTAAACCAGTGCAAAGAAAAGAGGAAATACTTATATGCAGTGTTTGGCAGTGTCTTTTCTTCCTTCCTCCCTTGACACTGACAGCTGGTGGCCAGGTGGAGGTGAGAGTGTTGGGCTGGGAGCTCCTCTAGGAAGGACTTTTACTTTTCCTTGCTTTTCACTCGTTGCCCTTAACTGTTGCTGTGCAGATCCCGTAGTGTGTGTTCCATCCAGCTTTTTTATAGGAGACAATGGAATCCCTTTGGAAGTCATTGCTGGCAGCGTTTCTGTTGAGGAGCTTGTTACCAGGATCCATAAAGTTAAACAGGTAACACTTGCTGACAGCCTGGATCTTTGATTGATTCGGGTGTGCTCAGGACGGGGGATGGCAAGACCTGGAATTCAGAATTTCAGTTGGACAGGTTGGAAGCACTATGCAGAAGTGTTACATTAATTGTTGACTCACAGGTTGGTTTAGATCATGTGTGTAACACCTGCAGTATTGAAGAAATGTGTCAAGAACTCCAAACTGGAATGACATGCCAGTTAGTCTTCAGCTCATACAGGGGTTTGTAATATTGTTCTCTAATGTGGGTTTATAAAATCATGCTGTGGAACATAATGTAAGTGTAGATAGTTGTATCACTTGGATTTCAAGTGCAAGACTAAAATTAGGAAAAAGCCTGAAATGCATGATTGCACCATACTCATCAATATGTGATAATTCTAGTTTTATATTTTTAATAGGGCTGATTCTCCAAAAATAGTTCAGCCCTGACCTTTGAACCTGCAAAAAATATTTGACCTTTCATAGCATCCATTTTTCCCCCCAATTTCTTAGATGCACACAGTGAAAGGGCAGCCTTTGGAAAACGGCAGTCAGTCACCTGCTCCCTGTCCCTCCTCCCAGCCTGATGGTGCTCCAGAAAATACACAGTCCAGAGCAGCAGAGTCTTGTAACTCTCCTGAGCCTGCTATGCCTGAGACAGTAAGACCTTCCGCCAGTAATGGTTAGTGTTTTGGCACAAATGCTTGCTAATTTGCTTTGGAAATAGTTTGTGTTCTTCTCAAAAGAAAGTTTCCTATGTACATGGTAGTTCATAAAAGACATTGTGGACTCGTTGAGTTAAAAATTGGGTATTCCAGAATGCTTGTTGCAAGTCCAGAGGGAAGAATAACTTGTCATTCTGTTTCGTTTTAATGAGTGAGGAAATGGTTTATAATGCAATAAACATTGTGTATGCTTTCCTGAAAAAGGATTCAATTAAAAAGGTTTTTTTGGGTTTGTAACCCAAACCCAAATTGTTGAGGAGGGACTCTAAGTAGCAGAACCTCATATTTCCTTGAGCTACCCTTGCTGCAAATTAATGGCTAACAATGAGCGTAGTCATTTTTATTACAAGGAATATACCTTTATTTTTTTTCCCTTATTCATTACTTTCTTGTAAATGCCTTGAAGATGGAGCAAATCTAGCTCAAGCAAGCCAGGAAGCAACTAGTTCTGCAGAAGAGCAAGTGAACGATGCTCAGCCTGTGAATGATCTTACACTCAAGGTAGAAAGGTATGTCTTCTTCTGCAGGCTTCCTAATGTGTTGTATCCGTTTCTCAGGAAGTTCTGTTTGGTTTGGGGTTGTTGGGGGGTTTTAACAAGCAGCCTTAATTACAGGATTTTGGTGCTTCATCTGTTGTCATCTGGCAAACACACCTATGTGGTCTTATTTTTCATTAGATGTCTGTGACAGTGATGTCTGAGACTAAACCAGCTTTTAACTTAATCCCATTTTTCAGGCACTCTGAAAGAAAGAGGTAATCTGGAAAACTGCAGATGTTCACCTTTGATACAACTTTAACTGCTGACCTAGGTTTTGTACAGAGATGCCTTCTTATTTCTTCATGTTGATTTGATGGCTTTTTGTAGTTTAGGGATATTAAAAAAGCCAGAGGAATCCTATTTTGATTTGCTTTGATCAGTGAACAGTAATGAGTTTTAGTATTCTGAAGGATGGTGATCAGAAACATCTGGCTCAAAACACAGGTCATTCATTACACTGATTGTTTTCAAATACAGGATTTTGTGCAAACTTGTTTTTAGTAAGACTGACACCATTTGAAATATCCAGTCTAAAACCAGTTACACATATTTAGCAAATCAGATTATTTATACTGCTAAAATACATTTTAAAACTTTTTCTTAATTTCAGTTTTCTTCCAAAGTTGTTGGACAATACGGATGATTTTTACTTAACACTCTTAAGACAACAAAGTCAATTTCGATATAAATATCAATGTTGCTTTCAAAAAAATGCATAGATCTTTATGTACAGATCTGGCATAAATTATCTACAGCATTTTTTCAAGGGGGAAAAAGAGACCAAGCTCTGTGGTAACTACCACTTTCTTTTTAAGGAAACAGCTATCATACAAACAGCATTTTTCTGATTATAATTTGACTTCTCACGTTTGGCTGTGCCTGCCCTTTCCCCAGATGTAAATTACATTGTGCTTTTACTGTCACTCTGTATAAACAAATTTACTGTTTTTTTAAGTCAGTCCTTGTTCTGAAGCATTTTTCTGGGTAACTGAGACAGATGTATGTGCACCTATGTGAGTGCTGTATATTACTGGTGTTCCATTTTAGGAAGGGGTGTGCAGAGGAAACCAGATGGCTGAAACAGCTAAGGAGAGATTGAGATTTAGTGTTTCTGTTACCACAGGTCATAAATGGTAATTGCTTATTGTGTGTCTTCCTGAGTTGGCTCAACAGAAAGAATGTGTAGGATTCTTCATTCACTGAGTGGAAAAGGACTAAAGGAATGTGTTAGCACTTCAGTAAAAGTTGGACTGGAGGTGGTGAATCCCCACCTGCCTTTGTATGGATGTGCACTGGCACGGGAGTGATTACAGGGGTATTAGCACGGGGCTGCAGCTCATCATCATGAGTTCTGTCCTGCTGTGTTTGCAGTGCTTCATCAGCATCTTAAAGTACTGCAGTGCTGAGACTTCTCACTTCATTCTTAAACTTAGGTTAACGAAAAAGCTTGAAGAGAGGCGAGAAGAGAAAAGGAAAGAAGAAGAACAGGTAACACAAAGATGTAACACCCCTTGCAGGTTATTTGAATAAATTCCTCCTTAAACAAATGTACTTCAGTCTTTGCCCTTGTCCACGTCCATTTTGTGGCCCAATTTTTATGTCTCTCTATTCAGAAAGAAATTAAGAAAGAAATTGAAAGGAGAAAAACCGGTAAAGAAATGTTGGAGTACAAAAGACGGCAGGAGGAAGAAATGACCAAGCGCATGTTGGAGGAGAGGAACAGAGAGAAGGCAGAGGAGAAGGCTGCCCGAGAGCGCATCAGGCAGCAGATCGCCATGGTGAGCTGCCTCTGGGAGGGGACCTGCCTGTGCACTAAAATGATACACGTTCTTCCAGGAAACTTGGAGATATTGTTCATTTTTCTGTTTGCAATCCTGTGGCCTTGTGTTGTAACAATTTCTGTGTTTGGGGGTTCTGTGGCATTTCCAGTGGATGAGAGTTCAGATTTCGTATTCATGATGGTCTTTTCTGTCTGAGCAAACATGCTGACTTGTCTGTCATATTGCTTGGGCCTAGTGGAGAATTATCACTTCAACATAAAAATCATTGCAATTTTAGCATGGTGCTGAAAGAGATGCACGCAGAATATTTAACTGTAGAACATAAACAAGAACACTGGTCTCAGAATGGTGGGGAGGATTATTTTTTAAGTGTGCGTGTATGGAAGCAAACAGTTTGTGACAGCTGAAATTCTTCATTATGAGGCTTTGCTGAAGAACACTTAGAATTGTGTAACTTGTCACAAGATTTTTGCCTTTATCTTCCCTGGAGTGTTAAACTTGCATGGGAAGATCATCTATTAACAACTGGCTGTGGGAAGTGACTCGGTGGGAAGTGTCTTATCTTGGCTAATGACACAAGATTTTGCAGTTTGGCAGTGAATAATTCTTTGCAGCACTACTGCCTTTTCTCCATATGCTCTGCTCCCGTCTGTGCAGTTGGTTCATGAGTACAGACCATGGCTGGCTGTTCTAATGAACGCTGAGCCACAGTTCATGGCAAAAAATGAAGGTTTCTCTTTGCTCCTTCTGCAGGACCGTGCTGAGAGAGCAGCTCGCTTTGCAAAGTCGAAGGAAGAAGCAGAAGCTGCAAAAGCTGCAGCTCTTCAGGCCAAGCAGGCTGAAGCAGAGGCCAGGAAAGAAGCAGCTCAAAGGGAGCGAAGGTGAGTTGCTGTAGAGAAATAGGTGTGTATTTCTGGGGAGAGAGCTAAAGAAACATCAACTTTTTAAGGGGTTTAATATATATCCCAATCTATTGACAATATATGCCATGTTAAACTGTTTAAATAGTGACATTAAAAGTTGGCTTTTCTAACATTTATTCATAGCTATTTACACGAACACATGTTCTCTGATAATTTTCATCCTTTTGGCATTAGTGATTATAAACCACCTTTTCTTGTGTGTTATTTTAGTTAGATAAGAGCTTTTTCTGCCTGATCTTTGATTTAAATACCAGGTCTGATGGGACTGGGCAGGGGACTAGATAAAGTGAGAATGTGAATGGTAAATGACTGGGCAGAATGAGTGATAAAGTCAGCACTGCTGGGTGGGGAAAGGGTGCTGACCCAGCTGCTGGGCTGGGATTCAGAAGGCTTGGCTGGGGCCATCAGCTGCCCGTGTCAGAGCTGTGTGTGGAGGTATGGAAGAGGTGCATGGTGAGAGAGAAGCAGGGATAATGCAGTCCTGCAACCCATCTGCACTGCCAGGAGTGGGATGACTGTCCCTCTCTGCCACATTTCAATACTCCCAAGCCAAAGCCCTTGGAGTGTGTGTCTGTAACTGTTCCTGTGCTGACTAATCCCAGTGTGTGTCCTGCAGTGCGATAGCCAGGATTCAGTTCCGCCTCCCAGACGGATCTTCCTTCACCAACCAGTTCCCCTCGGACGCACGGCTGGAGGAAGCCAGGCAGTTTGCTGCACAGGTACACGGGGGCTTTGTTCTCTCAGCTAGTGCTGATTACAACTTGGTGTAGCATCAGCGAGTTGCTGATTGTGGTGGAGTTGTCATCAGCTCCTGTCCTTGGGGAGGATTGGGAGGGGGCTTTGGCAGCATCACTCTGCAGAGCCACCAACTGCAGTGTGTCATTAGGAAGAGACACAGAGACAGGAAGGATTCTTCATATCCTACTATGAAGATGATTGATAGTCTGATAAGAACTCTTGGCAGGATACACAAGTTATACTCAAAGTGGGCAGTTATAATATAACTGAAGTGTTTTCTGTTATTCACAGACGGTTGGTAACGCTTACGGCAATTTTTCACTGGCAACGATGTTTCCCAGAAGGGAGTTCACCAAAGAAGATTATGGAAAGAAGTTACTGGAACTAGAGTTAGCACCCAGTGCTTCAGTGGTGTTGCTGCCGGTGGGTGTTGGGGTTTGGTTGCTCCGAGTTCTCATTGTCCTGCACACAGCGGTGCTGTGGCTGGGTATTTGCTGTTAGTCAGCCCTGATACTGTCTGGCTTGAATTTGGGGCTTTTCTGTGTCTAAACGGCTTGCAAAATTACTTTAGTTTCTGTGGAGATTGATTTGGAGAAGTTTTTGTGAAGCAGATAAATGGTGGCACAGGTATTTGTCTAATATGTAACCAAAGGAGTGCTCTTGTCTCTGCTGAGTTGCTTCTAAATTACATGTGAAATACTCTGTCTAAGAGCATGACTTCAATATCTGAGACATTTGCTTTCTGTGTTCATGCCCAGGCTGGAAGACCTGCTACTTCTGTTGTCCAGGCTTCAGGCAGCGATCTGTGGAAGTTCCTGGGCACGATACTTTACCCCCTCTTAGCGGTTTGGAGGTTCATTAGCAACTTTCTGTTTACGAGCCCACCCCCCTCCCAGCCCGCGGTGAGAGCAGCTCATCAGCAAGACCATTCAGCCCCTTCATCATCCTCGAGCAGCATCGAGCAGAGCAGGTGAGCCCAGCTGTTCAAGGCAGCTGTTTCTCAAGCTGCTTGCTGGGATTGCGTTCCTCTCCCAGTGGGGAACTGAACTTGCAGTTACAGAGCAGGAAAACCATTGTTAACAGTCATTTATGAATAGGGAATTCGGGTGTAACTGCAGAGGTGGCTTCACTTCAGCGTTGGATGGTATTTATTACTTCAGACAGTGTGTGTTGAAAATGAGATACCAAATGGTTATTGTTGCACAAGAAACTCAAGCAGCTGAAGTCTGATTTTGACAGGTTTTGTATTGCCCAGAGCATGAGATCTCCCCTGTACCAGGAGTGCTGCTTGGCTCTCCTGGGTGAAGCGGCCACGTCGTCTTCAGTGACAGGGAAATGAGGCTCTGTCAGTTTGTCAGGCTGCTAAGTGACACATTTTCCCCTGGGTGTTGCTTCCCAAGGAAACAGAGGGGTGAAGAAAACTTACTGGGGATAAGAGAAGGAAGGATGTGTGATGTGTTTGTTGCATTTGCCCCTTCTCCTGCGTAATTATCCTGGGGACTGTCAAACCTCACTGTCCTTTGTGCCCTAGGCAAGCAGTCAGGAAACGAGCAGTGGAGAAGCGAGGGGAAGACTTCAAAAAAGAAGGCAAAATATATAGACTGAGGACTCAAGATGATGGAGAAGATGAAAACAATACTTGGAATGGAAATTCTACACAGCAAATGTAGTTTTGAGTAACTGCAGTTACTATCTGGCTGCTTTTTTTTTTTCCCTTCTCTTATTTGATCTAAGTCAACTAAAGGTTCTGGACAAGTGGGGCTTATTTTACACTGACTGAATTACTTAATTCTTATTCCTGCGGTGGAGTATGGAATGAAGTCACCTGTGACAGAAAAATCAGGTGAGTAGAGGTGAGACCTAGAAGCAAAAGAGTAAGAAGACTGAAAACTTCCAGCAGCTTTCATAATTATTACCCTCTGCCATAGAAAGGCACTTTTTAATCTATAAATATTCTGCTACATGAATCTAAGGGCCAGATATATTAATATAAAGGTCATGGTAGACAACGACTGATTAAAACAAGGGTTTCAGAAACACTATAAGTAGCAAATCAGGTAACTAATTTATGTTTAACTTTTTTCTTGCTTCTGCAACTGCAAGCAAAACCTTGTAGTTTTTAATTCCCTAAGCACTCAATAAACTATTTTCCAGAAAACATCCCTGTCTTGTGAAGTTCCTCTGAAGTTCTCGTGTCACAGGGAAGCCAACAGGGTCATGCACTGAAACTCAAAACACGGCAGAGAAACACTTTGATCTGTTTTAAATGACCTTACTGTACATGGAGTAAAGGAAAAGGGGTGAAAACCCAATCTGTACAGAAGCTGCACTGGAGCAGCACATTCTCCTCATCCACTTCTCACCAGTACAGGCAGCAGAGCTTCTGGGGGCTCCTCCTGGGTCCCCTGAGGGTGATGGAGCAAGAACAGAGGCCAGCTGAACTTCAGAAACCTTACGTGCAGGTACCAACAAACACGTCTACTTTGGTCTTTAAGAAAGACAGAGGAGAATCATTTTCCTTCCCCATTTAAAGTAGGAAAGCAAACAGCACCATGCTGGGGAGCCATCTCTGAGGGAAGACACAAGGCTGCAGTAGTGCAAGCACCAGGTGTCCTTTCCTGGTGCTAGAGAATTTTTAAGAAAAACCAAACAAGCATTTGAGCAAGTGGAAATGTTACAGTTTACTTCTCAGTTCCATGTGCAAGTGTTTAGGGGATCTTTTGGCTAATTTTCTGTATTTGTATGCAAAGAGAGCCAAGGCCAAGGCTCCAACTCCTGAAAGAGCAAAAAGCACATACAGTGCTATTTCTGCACTCTGTGGTGTCAAATCCAGTCCCAAAAAGCTCACGGTGTCAGCTGCTCCTGGGGTGGGGTCTGGTGGTGGCACTGGAAACGGTAAGAGAGGGTTAGTGCAGAGCCAGGGGGAGCAGTTCCACGCAGGTCTGGGCACTGCTGCTGCTGCTGCCTCCACACAGACCCCACACTGGCAGTGCCCATTCTGGGGGTGCAAGTCCTGGTGGCACAGGGAGCACTGTCCGGCAGCCGTGGCCATCCCCAGACCCCCACACCAACACTGGCTGCTGTTCGCTGTACCTCTAGTTCAGAGAACATAAACCACAAAAGAACCTGCATTTCCAAGACACTGATTCATATAAAGTATTCAAAACTATTGAGAAAAAATGCGGGAGTACTGAAGGTGTGTGGTTTGGAAAATGTCCTGTTAATGAGAGAGAAGTCTGAGGGAGTAACTTTTGCTACATGTGGGAGACAGGTGTGTGTGTGTGGAGGTGCCCTCGCACCAGTTACTCTAGTTCTGCACACACAGGGGACACCACATGGGTGTCTTCAGTCAGAACAAGGACTGACAGTGCTCTACCAGAGCCCCTAAAAAGAACATTGCAGGAACAGGTGGTGTCTCTAAAAAGAGAGGATCATGGAGACCTTCTGGGGTTAGACTCAAATGCAAGCACACAATTCCTGCAGCCTCACTTACCTTCCGGCTCCGGCTCCGGCTCTGGTTCCAGACAGGGATGTGGGCCCGTGGCGGGGTCTGGGAACCCGTTGCAGGTTATGACCTGGGAGTAGAACCTGGCAGAGGCCTTGGGGCGCCGCGGCAGGCCGGGGTCTGTGAAGTTCACGTGGTAGAGCCCAAACCTTTCAGCAAAGCCCACGGCCCACTCGAAGTTGTCCATCAGGGTCCACGCCGTGTAGCCCCGCAGGTCGACGCCGTCGAGCACCACGGCTGGGGACAGGGCCAGAGAGAACAGGGCAGTCGTGTTGTGTCATGTCATGTTGTACAGCCAGGGGACAGGGGGTGTCACCCCTCAGCCACTGCTCCAGAACACCCACACCTGCCCCGCCGCCTCACTGGGTTTGCCCTGCCCCTTCCCACCTGTGCTGACCGAGCTCAGCCACCAAGTTACAGCCAGGGCACTTCACTCACTGCCCAGTCCTGGAGACTGCCCTCCTCTGCCCCCAAAATCAAAGCCTTTGTCCAAGAAATGAAGGGTTGGGGACAGAGAGGAAAGGCCATCAACCAGTGTCTGTGGGGCCTCGCTGCCACCAGGCAGCAGGTGAGCACTGAACACCTGGCTGGCAGTTCCCAGAGTGCCAGAAAGGCAAACTGAAAAAGCCCCTTCCTGAAGTTGTTTGAGCACTGCTGTAATTGAAACTAGTTTTGGGGTGGGTTTTTTACTGTTTCCGTAAAAAGATGCAGTTTTTACACACAGCAGTAGTCAAACTAGACGCCAAAAAGGTGTCTGTCAGTAGTACCTTCCCCTGCCAGGTGCAGCTGATCAAGGAACCTGCCCTTCCCCTACCACACCCAGGGTTTGCTCTTCCCCCCATCCCATTTCCTGGCACACCGGTGCCCATCCATGGGCAGTCCCTGCCCTGCATCAGCACAGACCAGGTGCCAGCGCCCACTCCTACCTTTCAGCGCCTCGTTGAGGTAGGCCCGGTAGTAATGCATGCGCTGCGTGTCATTGAAGACAAAGGCCCCCCTTTCCGAGACGCCATTCTCAGTCACGTACACGGGGGGGTCGTTGTACTCCTCCTTTATCCAGCGCAGGATCTTGCGGAAGCCGAAGGGGGTCACCTTGAGCCAGACGGAGCCCGAGCCCAGCCAGCTGCGGTCGGTCACCGAGGCTACACCCCTGCAGAGGAGACAGTGGGGAGGACCTCGGTGCTCACCCTGACAACCCTGAGAACACTCACAGGCCTCTTTTGTAGGACACAGTTCTCATGCCTTGCTCTACAATCACATTCTGCACAAATCAGCTACTGATGCTGGCTCCAAATCCTGCTTTCCAAGGTGCCACGCGGTGCTTGAGCACATAAAATTCCCTTTACACCTGCACACAGGGGTGCAGGGCTGAGCCCAGTGTCCTACAGGTCTAAAACCACAGGGGCTGAGATGCAGCCGCAGAGGAAAGTTAAAACAATTTCATATGTTCCCTGTGGAAACATTTCAGAAAGCAGACCATTTCACTCCCATTACTTTAATTCCCATCAAGAAAACGAATAAGCTCCTATTCTTTGCCTTTTGAACCTGGGGAATGAAATTAAATAACTAAATAAAAACATCTGGACTTAGTATACTTGACCACGAAGTCACATTTATCCAACGTGGTGAAGGACCTAGAATTGTCTAACAGCAAATGGAGCAGTATCCATAGAGCAGGAAAACCTCACAGTTCAAACTGCAGACTGGAGGCAGCAAACAGATAAAACCTGTTTACAGCTGATCCCAAACCACCGGGAAACTCACAAGTGCAGGTTCCTCCCATTAGCAGATCCTCTCATTTTCTTTGTTCTGCTTTAAAGATTAATTTTATCATGAAAATAACATCCCCACAGGTGCTGTATGGGGCTGTTTCCCCTAGTATTGATTATAACAGCTTTAAATATCTATCTCACAGCTTTATTTGCTATCAATTTGCACTTGTCAGTTGGCCCAGGCTCCAGGTGTGCAGATTTTATTAATACTTTCCTTCATCTCTTACCTGTCGGAGTCATATGACTGAACGCCCTTGGGAAAGTTTAGGTTGTATGCTAGAACTGTGGTATAATGATTCAGGCCAAAGTAGTCATACGTGCCTTTAATTCTTTGCTTTTCACTTTCAGTAAACTCTGGAAGTCTGCAAGAAAAAAGAAGAGAACATGCCCTGAACACACTCCACGTGTAACCCTGTTTTCTGTGGGGATACAATCAGCCTTTTAGGGTACCACTGCAAGTAACACTGCTCTTACCGGGACTGGCCCAGCCCCTGAGCCAGACTGCGCTCCCGAATCCTCCTTTTCATCACTTCATTATAATCACCGTTCTTGAAGATGGGATGGGCAAACCAACCTAGGTAAAACTAAACCAGGAGATAAGGGAGGGTAAATCACAATCACGTGTCAAAACAACGGATTTAACCATTTCTCCATCATGTGCTGCTTTATAGGTGACACCTGAATTTATAGCAAACAGCTACAGAGATACCCAGCAATGCCCACGCCAAGGCAGTAAATTTAATGAGCTTTTGTCACTGCAGCCATGTTTTGTCTCATTGCTGTTGCATACTTATCAGCCCCCTAGGAGAGGGATACATTTCCTTGCAGCGATGCCTCTGGCTTGTCCTGTTGCTTCAGCAAGCTGCTGACCTGGGTTCTGGGCATGTCCAGCACCCGGAGAGGGGGTGTCCCCGTGAACAAGCAGCAGGAGAGCTGTGAGCAGAGGTCCCTGTACCTGCATGAATCGCCTGGAGGCTTCGACGTCCTCCTGGCTGTGTGGGTTCCGTGGCTCTGCCCAGTCGGAGCTGATGGTGATGGAGATGAGCCCTCCCTGCCTGGCCCGGTAGGTCTCATTGTAGAGGTGCCAGACCTCGGCGTGGGCCTTGATCAGGTTGTGTCCCACCACGTAGGGCGCTCGGCCGGGCCGCGAGGAGACTCCTGCAGGGACAGCGGGAGTGCAGGCACTGCAGCAGCACTTCCCAGGTTAACACAACCCCCCAGGACACGCATCGGTGTAATGTGCAGCACCCGGTGCCCTGGGCTGAAATCAGTCCCTGGAGCTGCTCTGGAAGTGGGGTCTGCTCCATGCAGCCAGAGCAACCCAGGGGCTGCAGGGGGTGGGTGGGTTAGAGGAGTGGAAGGAGGCTGAAAGGCAGAGTGAAAGAAGGACCTGTTCCCCACACCACCAATCCAAAGCCTGTCTATCCCCTCCACACCTCCTTCCCTCCACACCTCCTCCCTCTGCAAGCCCCAAGCACCTGCCCTGCTGCAGCACAAACCAGCTGTGCCCACAGTGCTGTGAAGGCTCTGGGGTTGTGCCCGGCAGTCCTACCTGGGGCAGCTGTGCCAACACCATAGCCAAGGTATGCAGTGTTGTAGGGCTCATTGAGGGTTATCCAAAATTTCACCTTATCTCCCAGTCTCTGGAAAAGGAGCTCAGCGTATTCCTTAAACCTCTGAATTATTGTATCATTCTCCCACCCACCGACGTCTTGCAGTGCCTGGGGGAGGTCCCAGTGATAGAGAGTCACCTGTGGGGAAACACAGCAAGAGAAAGGACTCAACCAGTCACTCGTACTTTTGGAAATAAGGACAGTAACCCAGACTCATTTGAGAACACAAATAAACTGTGCTTTGATGTGCAGCTACCTGTTCCTGATGGTGACTGAGTTTGCAGGGATCAGTCACGCCCTCAAGTGAAATACCTCTCAAGCACTCAAATAATAAACAAACACACAGTAAATACCTTTTAGCCACTCTTTCAGTTTCTTCGGGATATGGGGCAATGACTCAAACTCTAGGGACTGCCTGATGGTGAAGAAGGAGCTTTTTCCAAAAATCACATTGTGGCAGCAGGGTTTGTCAGTGACGAACTGCTGCAGCAGCACTGACTCTCAGGTGAAACACAATCCAGCAGAGCACCTGCCTGGGCCGGTGGGGACTGTGGGGACAGGTCAGATTCACTCAGCAGCGCTGGAAGAGCTGACTGGGGCAGTGCTGAGGTCACTGCCCATGTGTGTGACAAACCATACTGATCTGTGGAGATTCCTGGCTCCTGAGAAAAGGATAGTGTTGCACCTGTCTCCAGAAAAGGCAAGAAGGAAGATCCTGGGAACCACAGGTTGGTCAGCCTCTGGAAAAATCACTGTGTAGGTCCTCGTGGACTCTACTTCCAAGGAGATGAGGAATGGGAGGTAATTGGAAACACCTAACAACAAGGTTACTGTGACCTTCCTGGGTAAAAATATCACTGTTCCCAGTTCATTTGTACAACGCCCCATGTTTCTTTGCAGAATGCAATGAAACCCAATGCAGAACAATTTCTCTGTGAAGGAGGGCGTGGATGGAAATACACACATTGCTCTGAGCATCCAGCTTGGGTTCTGCTAAATTTAGTTACCTAAAAGTTACAGGTTTTACTTACCTGAGGCATAATGTTGGCTGCCAGAAGAGCATCAATGAGCCTTTCATAGTAGTTCAGTCCCATTTCGTTGATGTAGCTGGTGGTCCCATCTGGGAGAACACGGGCCCAGGAGATGGAGAAGCGATAGTGAGACACCTTGAGGCTTTTCAGCATTTCCACATCCTCCTCAATCCTGTGGTAGCTGTCACAAGCTACATCTCCAGTGTCATCGTTGCCGATTCTCAGGGGAGTGTGAGCGTACTTGTCCCAAATGCTTAGTCCTTTCCCATCTGCTCTCCACCCTCCCTCAATCTGCAATTGAAGATGGGGGGGAAATTGTTAGTAAGCCCTAAATTTAGGTCTTGCCTAGGAAAGAACTCAGCCTGATAGACTTTGTGGCACCACACAATGCTTTGCCTTACCAGCTTAAGACTAGAAACAGCAATGTTTTTGCTGTACCAAACCAGAAAGACCTCTTGGGCCTCGTGGCAAGACACATTAGCCAAGTACAACGTCCCAGAGCAGGCAGCGTTCCAGCTCTCCTGCTGCCCCATCTTGGCTGGCTCCTGTGAAGCCCAGGCTGCTGCCCCAGTTCCTGTGCTATTACCATGCCCCTAAATACTCCCAAGTTCCACCCCTTTACAGCAGTTGCTGCACTAAACCCAAACCTGTAGGTGTCTCATCCAAGATGAACCAACTGTCCAGAGACAGCCCAAGGGCCCCTCTCAGCCTCCTGACCTGGTATGCCGCGGTTGCCACACTCCACGAGAAGTCCTTTGGAAACTCTCCGTACAAGAACTGATCCTCTCTGGGCAGCGGGATGCCGTTGCTGTGGATGATTTCTGAGTAGTACACGGCGGAGCGCCTCGGGGTCCTGGGCCTGCTGGGACTGTCAAAATCGACCTGGAGCAACCCAAATCTGGGTTCATAACCGTCCAGCCACTCAAAGTTATCCATGAAAGACCAAGCGTTGTATCCTTTCAGATTAACACCATCTAACTTGTAAGCTGAAGGACGAGAAAGAGATGGAAGGGCATCAGTGGCACAATCACACGTGGAACAAACACCAAGGAATTCATGCACAAGCACACACGTGCTTTTAACTTCAACAAGATCAGTAAGAGACTCTTCATAGTTGGAGGACACAAAGCACAAACGGCCATGCAAAGGACATCATAAAAAGAAACAACATGTTTAATTGTGTTCAGAATATTTAAAGACTGGCATTAATCACTTTTAAAAATGACCCTTCGGAGGAATGAAGTACCCAGAAATCTAGAGAGGAGACACACACCACCAACAGAACAAAAGCAAACACCGGTACCTTTTAAAGCCTCGTCAATGTACGTTTTGTAGTAAAATATCCTGGCATTGTCATCGACATCCGACTTGGTCTTTATCCCCACCCCGTTCTCAATGACGTATATCGGGGGGTTTCCGTATTCCTCCTTGATCCAGTTCAGCACCCTCCGCAGCCCCCAGGCCACAGCCCGATGGCCGCTCAGAGCTGAGGAGGGCCAGGAGCTGTCAACGCTGGTTAAAACCTCCTGGTCATACTCGTACGAGAAGGGCTTCAGGCGGGTTGTGGAGTGGGTCACGATTTTGGAGGTGTAGGTGTTGAAGCAGAACACGTCCGCCGTGCCCCGGATGTACTCGCGCTCCTCCGCTGAGAACTCCGGCAGGCGCGACGCCGGCAGCTGCTGGAGCTCGCTCCTGTTCCCCACTTTCCACTTCATCACCTCGGGGTAGTCCCCGTTTTTGAAAATGGGGTGTGCGAACCACCCCACCAGGAACTGCAGGTACCTGTCTGCAGCTTCAACGTCCCGGGGGTCGCCGGGCGACTTGGGCTCGGCCCAGTCGATGTTGGGGCACAGGGCAATGACCCCACCCTGGGTGGCTCTGTATTTGTCATCGTAGGTGTGGTAGACCCTGGCGTGAGCCTTCAGTAGGATGTGGGCAACCCTGTAGGGAGCACTGCCAGGGTCCTGGACGTTGGGTGGGAACGTCCCGCGGCCATAGCCCACCCAGGCGATGACTTGGGGCTCATTGAACGTGATCCAGAACTTCACCCTGTCCCCGAAGGTCCGGAAACAGAAGTCTGCAAAACTGTCAAACAGGTCAATCAGGGCGTCGCTGTCCCAGCCACCAATGTCCTGCAGAGCCTGGGGCAGGTCCCAGTGGTAGAGAGTGACAATGGGAGTGATGTTGTTTGCAACCAGTCCGTCAATGAGACGGTTATAGTAGTCAACCCCGTGGCTGTTGACTGAGTTGTTCCTTCCAGTGGGGAAAATCCGAGGCCAGGACAGGGAGAAACGATAGTTCTTTACCCCTAAGGCTCTCAGCAGGTAAATATCTTCCTCCACCTTGTGGTAGCTATCACAAGCAATATCCCCAGTATCATCATTCTTTATATTCCCTGGGACATGGGTGAAGTTGTCCCAGATGCTGGGTCCCTTGCCATCAGCATCCCAGCCTCCCTCGATCTGGTAGGCAGAGGAAGATACACCCCACGTAAAGTCCTCTGGGAATGTCCCATAAAAGTACAGGTCTCTTTCAAAGTCAGTCTGAGATGAAAACTTCTCCCAGACAACCTTGGCCTTGGAGGGAACTTCCGATGCTGGCAGATTTGGCAGCTTTGATGGCACGATGGGTCGGTCAGACACCGCTGGCGTAGAAGATCTGCCCAAGGTTTCAGATGGAAAACCATTTTTTTCAATCACACCGGAATAGAAATAAGCAGATCCCTTGGGAGTTCTCGGTCTGTTGCTGTCTTCAAAGTCCACGTGATGCAGCCCAAACTTGAGGCTGTAGCCCGCCGGGCCTTCGAAGCCATCAACCAGGGACCGAGCGACGTACGACCGAACATCGACGGCGTCCTGTTTCACCGCTGCCACAGACACAACACCACACACTGTCACCCACTGGAGCATTTCCTGAACCAGCACCACAGCTCAGGGCGGTGTGACCACCCAAACACCTGCAAATGGCTTTTCAGGCAAAAAAAACCCCCGAACAATTAAGTTACCAGGCAAGAAAAGCACTCTAATAGGAGCTGGTCAGATGCTTAGTGATAAAAATGTGTGAGCAAAGAAGTGTTAGTATTAGTGCTTGCCTCTCTTCCCTGAGCACAGGAGAGTTTCTTAAGGCAGAACAGTGTATTCAATACAGCATCCTTCCTCACACTGCCTACAAAAAACCCACCAAATCTCTCTCTTTCCAGAAAAGGTCACTTCCCACGTGCCCTCCATCTCCTTCCCTTCTGCTGAGGCACAGCAGCAATGCTGAGCTGTGTTTTCTGTAGCACTATGCTGAGAAATAGGTCAAGAAGATCAAATGCTGCACCTGATCACCAACATATTTAATAATGTTTCCCTGACAGTATTGTTCCATGTATCTCAAGAGAATCTGTCAAACCTCTTTGAAATCCCAAATCTCTATTCCTCTCCAGAACTTCAGTCACTGGTATTACTTTTACAGCAACTGATACACAGCTTAAAAAGATACGAGCACAACTTGAACCTTCTAAAAATGATTGAGATATAAATATCCCCCTAAAATTTCTAAGCTGAAACGGTGCAGGATGCTGTCAGTTGCATCTGATTAATCAGTAAAGGCAGTTCAGCCCTGACCTATGAGATATCTACAGGCAAGAGCCTGCAAGCAAATCACCTCCAAGGGAGCTGGAGGGTATGAACTGATCTTAGGGTCCAGGCTGCATCAATCCATATATATGAAAAACCTATTCCCACATCTAAAGAGAATGGAGAGCTCCATATGTGGACACCAGACAGCCTGGGGTAGATGAGGGCACACTCAGTCCCCACACAACAGGCAGCTGACCTCGTGTCACCATGCAAGTGATGATGTTTTGAAGCTAACCACCATGGAAGTGCTAAAATTACCAGTTGCCATGACTAAAAAAACACATAGTCAGTCGATTTCTCCGTACCTTTCAGGGCCTCGTTGATGTAGCGGCGGAGATAATCCACGCGCAGGGTGTCGTTGATAGGATCCCCCGTGTCTCCCGTGGGCACACCATTTCCTGCTATGTATATTGGGATCTCTGGCCCTGTGTATTCCTGGGATACAAACTTCAGCAGCCTTCTCAAGCCCCAGGGGACCACATGGACCCAAGAGGAGGCAGCCTGTGGCCAGGAAGGATCCACGTGCACGGAGAAGTTCCCGATGCTCTCGTAGCCCGGCGTGCAGGTCCCCTCAGTCCTGGCACTGACCAGGCGGGATGTGTAGTGGGAAAGACCAAAAAAATCTGCAGTGCCTTTCACCCAGGACTTCTCCTCCTCTGTAAACACAGGCAGCTGTGCAACTGCTGTGGAGCACTGCTGGTTCACCTCCTGGATCTGAGCCTTCAGGACCTCTGGGTAATCACCATTGACAAATATGGGGTGAGCAAACCAGCCAAGCATGAACTGCAGGTACCTCTCAGATGCCCTCACGTCCTCGGAGCTGGTTGGAGTTCTGGGTTCAGCCCAGTCTGAGTTCAGCACCAGCCCCACCTTTCCCCGCTGCTGAGATCGGTATTTGTCATTATACAGGTGCCAGACCTTGGCGTGAGCCTTGAGAATTGTGTGAGCCACCTGGGAGCAGAAAGAAGAGGAACACGTGTCACACACAAAAAGCCTTGAACATTCAGTTTAATGCCACGTGAAAATGTCCTCTCCATCCAAAAGAAAAAGCCTTGGCAAAATAGATAATCATAGCCAAAGAGTGCAGTAGGTTTTAGAATAAGCTGGAGAATCTGACTGCGCATCAACAGCAGCTTTCAGAACAGAAAAATGAAATAAAAACATCTAGCCTCCACTAACAAACCCATCTTTTGCAAGTATCATAAATCCAACAAGCATCAGAGGCCACATTAGGCTTGAACTTAAAGTACAGAACGTCAGAGGAAGACAACCCAACAAGAGTAGCTGCAGGAGCCTAGCTATTCCTGTGTGCCTACCTTGTAAGATGCTGCTCCTGGGTCAGTGATTCCTGGGGGATGCTCTCCAGTGCCATAGCCGGCGTAGCTGACAACCCAGGGCTCGTGGAATGTGATCCAGAACTTGACTCGATCCCCAAAAGTGGCAAAGCAGAAGTCTGCATAGTCCACAAAGGCATCTATGATGCTCTCATTCTGCCAGCCCCCGAGGGCCTGCAGAGCCTGGGGCAGGTCCCAGTGGAACAGAGTCACCATGGGCTCCACCCGAGACTCCAACAGCCCGTCAATTAATCCGTTGTAGTAATCAACACCCTTGGAGCTGATGGTCTCCTTGGTGCCAGCAGGGAAAATCCTGGGCCAGGATACAGAAAATTTGTACAGCTGGGGATGAAGACCCCTGAGCAGGAAAATGTCATAGCTGGTTTTGTAGTAGCTGTCACATGCCACGTCTGCTGTCTGGTTCAGGTGGGCATGGCCTGCGTGCCCAAACTGATCCCAGATGCTCTCTCCTTTCCCATCCTCTGCCCAAGCTCCTTCAATGTTAAAGGCACCTGTGGATATGCCCCAGAGGAAGCCACTTGGGAAAACGCCTTGGAGAAAAGAATCCCTCTCCAATTCGGACTGTTCAGCAAACATTTCCCAAACTGTCTGATAGGAGGAGCGAGGGGCAACATCAGCACCTGGGTTCTCCTGTAGACTGTTTGTGCTGGAAATGGAAAAAAAAAAGAAGCTAAAATCTCCAAGGTGAATGCCAGTGTCACAGGACTTGCAAACGTGGAGGAGAAAGGAATTGCTTGCTTCCCATTCAGGTCACATAAGCCACTTCGGGGTGTAGTTCCTCTGTCACCTGATCAACCCAACCTGCAGCCACCCAGCTGGGAGACGAGGGTGGAGGGCAGTGAGGGAACTGCTGAGCAGCTCAGTGCCAGATTCCTCAACTGCAGGTAGGTCCTCATGCTTCATTAGTTAGGTCAGAGGGGCAAACAAAGTCCTTGCAGCGCGTAGCAATTTCACAGGCTACAACTGCTTCCTGAGTTTCCATAGGATAAGCTAAAACTAATCAATCCTGCTGCTGTGATCCTCAGCATCTCCCTGCACAAAGACAGCTCTCACACTTCCATAGGCCCAACTGGCTTCTCCCCTAGGAGAGCCTCTATTGGATTTGTGTATTTATAAGTATTTTGCTCTTGAAAAGAGCAGAAGGCTTGGAAAATGTACTTATTACGATTGACTTGAAGGTGCAATTTGGGTTACCAAGGATGAGAGAGTGGGAAAGGATTACATTATAGGATTAGAAGCAGGATAGAGGATTGCCTGTAATCAGGAGAGACTGGGCTCAGCAGGAAGGATCCCTTTCCAGCCCTTCCAGCAACTAACAAGACTTCACCACTAAAACTGTCCTGTCTCTTCCAGCTCGTGGGTTTCTAGAGGACACCGTTTTAAAAAGGGATCTGATTTAAAGATCAAACACTGTACCTTAAAACATGAGGTAAGTAGTCCAAGAACTCATTAATGTCATACCCAATGGTTCGTGTTTCTCCTTTATTGAGAGCTGAAAACAAACAAATGGTAAGTGAGGGAGTGAGTGCCAGCTCAGGAGCCGTGGACTGCATGGCACTGCTTGTACAAACAGGTACACTGGGGAAACAAGGTGCTTCTCATAACTGAGAGCTGTTTTCCGCAGAACCAATGTATTGGCGTTTTTTTAGACATTTACAAATTCACGTTAAAAAATGATCATAGAATCATTGCATCATTTAGGTTGGAAAAGACCTCTAAGAGTATCAGGTCCAGCTGTTAACCCAGCACTGCCAAACACCACTAAACCACGTCCCAAGTGCCACATCTGCACGTCTTTCAAATCCCTTCAGGGATGGTGGCTCCACCACTGCCCTGGGCCGCTGTGCCAGTGCTTGACAACTCTTTTGGTGAAGAAATTTTTCCTTACATTCAACCTAAACCTTTCCAGACACAACCTGTGGCTGATGGAAATGACAAAAAGCTTTGGGGAAAATCTCCTGCTTCCCCTCCCTTAACATTTGCCATCCACCCTTAATTTTCCAAGAAGGCTATGAACAAACCCATGAAGTTATTTCATCTAATAGCAACAACGTAAATTGGACAATTTTCAAGTTCCTCCATAATTTATCATGCAAAGCTCAGCAGAAAAACCTCTACCTACTCCTTCTTGAAATGCCACTTACCTGTGACAATGGCAGCTGCTGGTGTGAAAGGATTCTCTTCCATGGAAGCACAATCAAGGAACTTCAGACTGAAAACCAGGACCTCTTTGTCCTTCCAGACCCTCTGCAAAACCAGAAGTCAGAGACAAGTGTGAAAGGAGGCATCAGCCAGCTCATAAAACCCTGCTCTTGGCATGTGTTGCATTTTACCTGGCCAGCTCCTTATTTTGCTGCCCAGATATTGGATGGCTCTTGTTCTATGGAGTTTAAGAACACAGTTCACTACCAGAGGTTTAATATCAGGTACCAGCCTACAGCATGCCTGATGCTGTTGCTGCTTTGTGATCCAATCCTTTCCCAAACTCAGCCCCAGAAACATTTCCAGCACTGCCTCTGCTGAGGAGGGGTGTGAAGTTTGGTGGTACAATTGCAGGGCCCATGCTAGAGTTCAATGGTGCCTTTCAGTGTAAAGGTATTAGCCCAACAGCTCATCTAACACTTAGGATGTGAGACAGAAGGCATTTCAGTCCTGGACAAAAGAATTCTGCCATTCCAGTCATCCACAGTAAGCCCTGACCAAGGTGATCCTTTCCAGCACTTTCCAACACCCATTCTAAGTCAGAATAACAAAAGGGAAGTGAGCACTGTGTAGCTGCTTCCTGGTGTTGCTCCTGCCTGAGCTCTCCCAGAAAATCAGGACTGTTCAGACATGCCTCAAGGAACATGAAATCCCATTTCTGTTTATGGCCTGTTGTCTGCTGCTGTCATTTTCACCCTGTGCATGACATTACCTGGAACTCATCTAAATTCTTGTAGAAATCTGTTTCATTTCCACACTGGTACTGAAGGCTGAGAGACACAAAGTCTACTGAATCCTGGAAAAAAGAAAAGGAAAAGGATCATCCTGGAGTAAAATGGAGGGTTTTGCAGATATCACATTAAAAACACATAAAACTGTGAAAGGTTTGATAAAGACACATTGCTGGAGTAAGAACCCATAGGGCTATACGGGAGCCCTGGACAAGACAGTGAGCACAAACTGGATACTGTGTGGGAAGATTTGGTTTGTATGCCTCCTTCTAAACAAAGCAAAATTTAAACAGCTCAGTTAAATTCTGGGATTACTTTATGAATTTAATATTAAAGACTGGCAGTCAATCTCTTAATTAGTAAGACTGTCTGTGATTAATCAGAGAAACCTTTGCAACTACGTGGTTCAGGCCTTATCAATAACCCTTTGGGGAAAGTCCACTTCAGAAATCTGTAATCATTCCAAACAACAAGTGTTGCCCCACTAGAAGTCATGAAGCTCAAGGAAACAGATTGCACTGTCTTATTAAACCAGCTGATAGAGCTGGAAGAAAACTGATAAGCTCCCAGCTTATTTTTCAGTCCAAGGTTCCCTTCTGCTTTAGCCAATCTGTCTAATATTTCTTTTCTCTCCCTACAAACTGCTACAAAGCCCCTTGCTGGAATCCTTGCAGTGTGATGCCTTCAGCACTGCTTACCCTGGCACTGCACTTGGAAGGGTTATGGACAGAGCAGAAACCTGCACTGCCATTTGTTCACATCCACGTCCTCGGGGTGAACGTGAGCAGAGAACTGGATCTTTCACAAAGGATTTCATTGTCTTCCCAGAGATTAATTTCTCCTGGTGTTGTGCCTTCCCTGTGCAACTGCACCACTTTTGGCACAGCTCAGTCAGCGTTTTAATGCAATCAGCAGATTTTTTAAATAGCAGTTATTTAAAATAAAGTATCTGTGTCTTTGGTGGTGCATTAAGTAGGTGCAAAGCAAATGACAACTTTTTGGAGACACCTTGTCATTTAAGCAAGTATATTGCTAAAACTGCTAATTATGAGAGCAAGTATGTCTCCATGTATCTTAACCAGTGCTTACTAGCCAAGAAAGGATGCTGAACCAATTTTTTAAATCAGGGAGCTTCACACAATCAGATTAATGAGATAAAACCTTACCGAACTGGTCAATTGGTCAGCTAAAATCTTAAAAAAACCCCTAGAATTTAAAAAATTTTAAAAGGCTCTAAAAAATCTACAACCTTGCAACAAGTCACTTGATCCCATCCATAAAAATCAAGTTAAATCAAGTCAAATTTATATAATTTTGGAAGTTACCTGAAGGGAAACCGAAAGCAATTCTGATGATGTGCTGTCCAAGGCCCCGCCCAGCTCTAAAGCAATGGACAGCTTTCCACCTGGAAAACAAAAACAGGCAGCCTGTCAGTAACGTATCGAGGGCAAATAAAAACTCCAGTTTACTGCAGTTATTTTAAATTCAGCATCCAACTTCTGAAGCTGTGGAAGAGCAGACAGTGCCCTGGGTTGGGGATTTCAGAACACCCACTGCGATTCAACAGAGAGAAGGAAGAACTCAAAGGCAGAGTTCAAGAAGTCTTTATCAATAAATTGTGCCTTTCAACTCCCTGCATAATTGTAAATAATATCTTTAATTTTCATGCCTTTGTGGTGGTTGTATAGGGGTTATTTTTTTTACAGTGCATTCTGTGCTGAATGGTTCTGAGATGCTGAGGTGCCAGGAACCTGGGGGGACAGGAGATGGAGGAGCTGGGCAACTTGTAAGGGCTATCACCAGGTAGGGTGGACTGCACAGCAAAGCATTCCTAACAAATGAAAGAATTAAAAATAAATTAATTAAAAACTTGGAAAAAGAAATGATGGCTCAGCCAGCTCTACCAGTTGTCTGTTTGAGGCAGAAAAACTCCAAGCCCAGACAAGGCAGACCCAAGGGAAGAGCTGCTTGGAAATTCCCAGGCACCCACCACAGGAGAGGTGAAATTCTGTTGCTCTGTGTAACACAGGGAGATGTTAGATTTAACTACTGTAAAACCCCAGTGTCTGCAAGGAGGAAAGTCAAACAAAGGACACTGCAGACCTTCTCACACTACCGTCATTGCATAGGAGGAGGCTTCTTGTGCCTTGGTTTTTCACGGCTTTGGGTACATTTCAGGAAGTTTTTGGCCTTTGTGGGTCAGTAAGAGGTACACAAAAATACTCACATGGAGAATGCACGCGGCGGTTGCCACTTAAACCCATCACACCACGGAAACACCCCTGTCCCCGCTCTCCTTACCCGCTGCTGAGCGATTCCCGTGGAAGATGGTGTAAAACCTTTCGTGGGCAGCAGCCACGGCCTGGGCTCTGTGCTGGGGCTCAGGGAAAGGCAGGCTGTGCAGGACCTCCTGCAGGTCGCCGAAGGTGACCCACACATCCACCAGGTCCCCAAAGGCGCGCAGGCTGAACTCCGCGTACTCCACAAACAGGTCGGCGAAAGCACCTCCTTCCCCCCGCAGGGCGCCAGGGGCACGCCGGGGGACCAGGACCACCACGGGGCTGAGCCCTGCGGCAGCCAGGGCCCGCAGCAGCTCCCTGTAGCACTGCACCTGAGCTCCATCCGGCCTCCGGGCATCCCCCTCGGGAAGGACGCGTGCCCACGGCAGCAGCACCTTGTAGTGCGTCACCCCGGCCTCGCGGAGGCGGCAGAAGTAGCGGGGCAGCTCCGAGGACACGAGATCCTGTTGGCACAGGGAGCCCTGGTTCCCCTGGGGCAGCACTTGGTCCGTCAGACCCAGTTTATTTGCCAACTCGCCGGGCAGAGGCCCCGCAATGGCAATGAAATTCCGAGCGAATTCCTCATCTATCCCAAGGCTGGGAGAGAGCAACAGAAAGAAGACGACTGCCTTACAGACCAGCCCCATTTCTGAGCCTGCCTCAGGAATGGTTATTCCACACTTTATATTACAGTAGAAGTAATATTTAACTGGAATTATCTGTTGCACAGATAAATGTTCCCAGAACTAGCTGACACTGGAATGATAACAGAGCTGGACTTCAAATCAATAGATGAACAAATGGACGAACACAAAAAACTCATGTCAAAAAATTAGCTGGAGAAAGGTCACATGAAAACATTTACTGAGATGCTCAGGTTCCCCGTGGACTTGAGTATCACCTGACATTTGCTGATATTGCCTCCATTTCAGAGGAAGATAGAAGTAGGTCATACTTTCCCCCCCCTTTTGGCCTTTTTTGGCTCAGGAGGAATCCCAGCAGAGCTCTGGATGCAGAAAACAACAAAAGCGGAGTTACGTGCTTTGCTGGGGCTGGCTCGGGGTGTGCAGGACAGCAGGAGGCACGTTTGTACTCTAATTCTTGGGAATTAGAGGAAATCTGAGATGTGGCACCTCACCCAGCTGCAAAAGTGGCTGTTAATGAGAACTGAGGCAGCAGCAACAATTAATAACGTGCTTCCTCATGCCCAGCAACACCCAGGGGTTTGAATATCCTTTTACTGCTTTCTAAGGTATTTCTCCTCCACCCTTGAAAACACAGGCCGTCCCAGCAGGGTGGACACACTGAGATCACCTGAACTCTGCAGGAAGAGGTAACTCAGCCTTGCTACGTTCCAATACAGCAAAACTGAAGAGCTGATTTCATTTCAATCCCTGCCTCGATACAGAACACATTAATACCCACTAAACACAAAACTCCACATAGCTATACCGAAATGTCAGATCCATCTCAGTTTGTTTCCTTTACTAACCAGCTTTATGTCTAAAACATACCTGGAATCATCTGGGCAAGTCACTGCTGTGTCAACCAACATTAAGTTAAAACAGAAAACACTTCTCCACATTTGCTATTACTCCAATAGCCAACCTCCTATAGGGATTGTAATTTGTGTACTTTGACCCAGTTTAATTCACAGATGATTTTTTTAACTCATGAAGAGCTGTAACCTTGTGCTCGCTCTTCTGAACAACTATGAAGCTTCCTCCCCTCACCTTGGTGTTTGAGTAACGAGTTTGAACAGCAACTTCACAGCACCACCTGGTGCTTATTTTTCAGAGCTGTGTTAACTCAGAGAATGCCCTTCCCAGCCTGCAGAGCTGGGGAAAGAGAAGCAGAAAAAACACCTTCTCCTATGTGAAGAATATTTATTATCAAACAAAGATTGAGAGGAGGGGGAGGGGGAAAACAGGTAATGAAGTACAAACATCCTCCTGTCCTTATTTTGAAAGTAAAGGAACAACAGAGAATAACACAAACTGTTGCTGCAGGTGGGTGACAATTTTTAAGGAATTGCAGCATTTCCCTCAACGTGGTTTATGAAAGAAATCAGTTACTGCAGTTGGAGCCAGGGCCCAGTGATGTGGCAGTGTTGTTGGAGATAAACATTTATGACACTCTCCACTCCTTAAATATCACTGTTTATCTTGAATGACATACTTACTTAGGCCAAGGCCTATCTGTCCACAGCTGGGAGAGACCAACAGGAAAAAGATGATGGCCTTACAAACCCACCCCCATGGCTGAACCTGCTTCAGAAACAGTTATTTCACACTATTTCTAATTAAAATATATGGCCTTGGTATCTTTCATGCCATTACAAATGTTTCTTAGGTGCTGGTATCAAGCTGGCAAGATAAATATTCAGCTATTTTTAATTCTTAATAGATTATTTAATAATCCCATAGCTTATGTTAAAAAATTGAGAAGAACAGAAATTTAAGTGAAGTTTTCTTAGAGAAAAATCTACAAAATGGTTTACAAACATAGCCTTAAAAATCCCTCACAAATGGTGGTAGTTTTCAACTCACAAGTCAAGATACTCGTCAAGATGGGGGTTTCTGCCCTCCTGACTTAAAGCCTTGCTTTGGGCTTGGCTATTTCCAATTTCCTACTTTACAAATGCAACAGGAACATGCACATCTTTACTCCATCTAAAAAGAAAGAAAAGCAATCAGTTTCTCACTATCCATTACTGGAAGTTTCAAAAAAATTCTTAAAAACCCAACATCCAGGAAACTTAATCTTTCTTAAGACATTAAACATTTAGATCACTATTCTTTCAATCTCAAAGCACAGGCATAGAAACCAGCAATCCCACATGTGAGTAACAACAAATCCACCCCCAGGCGTTCCATGGGCTTTTATTTATGTTAATAAGAAAAACAGTAAAAACCTATACCATAAAAAGTCTACTAAATGCAACAGAAGAACAATGCAAAATGCCTCTCATTTAAAACAGAGGCACCTAAATAGCTTGATGATGAAAACAGCTATTGGATGAGACTCCTCTGCATCCAGATGATGGCACTGAAGTTCAGAATTAATAATGACACTAATATATAAATTTAAAAGCTTTCCAGGCATGCTCGGTGTAAATGAGCAATCACATATTACTGACCACACACTGGAACATTCATAGGAATTAAAGGAATTAGCTGTAGAGCAATCCCTGCAAGAAAGAAATCCATTTTCCCTCTTGTAACCAAATCTCAGCCCTCAGTCTTCCAGCAGATAGTTTGGGTTGACAACCAGATACGGGTCTTCATCAAAAGTCTCCTCTTCCCTGGATCCTCTCAGCCCAGACTGGGACAGCTCTATCAGAATGTGGTCCTGCAGCACACAAAGATCTGTATTAAAACAAGGGCTGCCCTTTCTGAAAGGCATCTTTTTGTACTGGTAGCACCTCTTAATTACTTAACCCTTTTAATTGTGACCTCCCTCTAGCAGGCTCCTGATTTTAACAATTACATTCAGTGGAAATCTCTTACATATTGAAATCTTCTATGTTGTATGCTTTCTGGGAACTTTCCAGCCTAGTGGGTTTGCACCTTTAAAAGTGGAAAGTAGTTTATATTCTCATACTTTTTCCTCCAAAATGCCCCACTACTCCTGGGACTTAAGGCTATCCACTGAATAAGGTGATATTTGTATTTCTGTGTCCTAATGTATAGCTAACACTACAGAAACACAGAAAAATATCACACTTCTGTAGGGACATAATATAGCACTTTGGACTTTTAATTATTCACATCTCTAATTTATTTCAGGTTTTTTTCCATAATTATTGCAACAGTTGTTAAGCAAAGAAGGCATTTATACTGTACCAGTCAGTAACAGGAAAAACAGAACAGGTTTCTCTAATTAGGAATGTATTCTATTAAATATGAAGCATTGCCCTTTGTAAGCCCAAACCCTCTTTCACCACCCACACATCTCTATACATACATAATGTGTCAGTCGGTGAATGACTCTCTCTATGATCTTCTTCTTATTTATTAGTTCTTCTTCAGATTCAATTTCAGATTCGATTTCCTTTAGATACCAATTAATAAGTTCACTCTTCTTCAATGATGAATCATCCTCTTCTGCAAAGAAAAGAATTTGCACAAGCTCAGCAGCAGTGAGATACCATTTAAATCATAAAAGGATTTATATGTTAACATTTAAAGTGTTAACAGAGAAACATGTTTTAACATGTTTAAGTAATATCAGACTTTCTTCTGTTCCTTAAAGCATCATTTTTTACACAGGAGGCCATTGCATCATGATTTAATTGGAGACAATTTAGACTGAGAATTGAAGCTTTCAGTTCTGTGCACCCAAGCAGCTTCCAAATCACAGTAGCCTTCAGCTACAAATCCTTTCCTGGATCTGCTCTGTTGACATGCTTCTCACTTAATGGGTTTTGACAAATGACTAAGATAACAGAGCTAAAATCTCCAAGAAGGCAATTTGTATCCCCAGATGTAGCACCCTCCTGAGAAGCGTGTGAAAATGCCCTGCACAACAGCACAAGTTGCAGTAGCAATTACTCCCCGAGCTCAGGGTCTGCTGTCTGTTCAAGGAACAAAGTCTTACCCTCCTCTGCTTTCCTGAGGTGCAGCACCAGGAGGTTGGAAATCCGTCGGTACTCGGCAAAGCCCAGCCTAAGAGAAACTTTGGGTGCAGCATCCTTGTCCCCGTCCTCAGAGTGGCCATTGATCCCGTTCACAAGGCCATTGACCCCAGCTGGAGTTTCTGCCTCGCCTGTTTGGACACAAGCCCACGTTTACAGCTGCAACATCTTTCAGCTATTTAATACTCTGAGCCACTGAAAAATGTTGCACTGCCCAACCAGGTGAGCTGGTGAAGAAGGCTGAAGAGAGTTAAAAACAGAAGTCAAGATTTCTAGGCCTCATCAGACGAGGAACAGGTGAGAAATGGAACAGAAGCACATGCTCAAACAAGGGAAGCTGTAAAGGCTGGAAAGACTTTCCCCTTTGAAAAAAATTCCCTGTAAGTAATTTACCATTGACTCCACCGTGTTCCTCTTGATCTTCCATTTGCTGCTCATCATCTTGGTCTAAATTGATGTCAGGAGTCTCGACTCTAATGATGGACTTATTTAAGAGCCTGAAAGCTTCCTTCACATGTTTTGGGTGAACCTGAGGAAGATTTGAAAAAACATGTATTAAACAGGCACCGTGGCTCTTCTGCTTTCCCAACAGGTCCAGAAACTCGACTCTCGCTCTGACAAAGGGCTTTTCTACCAATCTCACCCAATTAATCCTAAGCAGTAAACTCCGCAAGTTAAATTACATCCCACTACAAGTACTCTGAGGTCACACAAGGTTATGGATGGAAAGAGCTGCCTGATTAAGCTTTCAGGATTTAGCGATCATGTGGAGTCGATAAAAATTTTATTTAAGACAAGAACAGTTGGAGGAAAGATCAGTGGAGCAAGAAACATGAAAGAAATGAGTGTAACGAGACTCTCCTCCAGAACTAAAGAGCAAAAACTGCAAAAGTCATCTCTAGCTGAGCCATAAACTAAAAGCTATCTGTTTCTTTATAAGCTGAATTTAATTCCAAAGAACCCCAATGGGTGCCCTTCTTACACAGCCAGTGAGCAAGGTTCCATCCCCACATGTGTCACACAACCCCTAATCAACATTTCAGAAGGCCTGCTGGGTTTTAAAGCAGGGACTAGATGGACAATAGTCACACCAGAGTTAATAGCCAGAACACAGCATGCACCTCAGCACTGGCTGATGTGAGGAGGAGCTCAGATCACACATATGAGACTCCTGGGGAGGCTGATACTTCGATGAATTTTTGCTTTTTAGACTGTGGATGGAGGAGAGCTGGGAGATCACAAACTATGAAAGACCAGGAAAGACACTGCCAACAGCCCTGGCTGATAGGAGCAGATGATTGTTCTTCCCCTTGGTCACGATCTGACAGATAACAGGCTGAGAGCGCTGACACAACTGTAAAGCAGAAACATGCCTGTTCTCAGTCTGCATCAGCTGAACTCAGCTTTAGAAGACATACCTTAAAACCAGTGCTTCCGGGGCACACAAACCCAGGCTGAGCGTGAGCACAAGCGAAAACACAACCCAAGCTCCCCTCCTCACCCCCAGGAAGATTCCCAGTGTCAGACAGCAAAGCCAGAGACCCCCCCAGCACACGCACTCGTGTAACATCTGTACCCCTCCCAGCCAAGCCCTGGCACCTCGTCACAGCAGTGCATGCGGGCCATGGCCTCGGACAGCCGGATCATGCTCTCCAGCTGCCGCACCGTGATCCTCCACGACGACCGGGTCACGCCGGCGCCGTCGCGCTGCCGCAGCCGCTTGTACTGCTCCACGATGAAGTCCTCAGACTCCTTGGAGATCTGTGGGACATCAAACAGCACCACAGTGGGCGTGTTCGGACGGTTAAAGTTTATTCTTCTTGCATTAGATTGGAAATCCCCAGACTTCCCTGCACTAGCTACCGCTGTTCTCTAGAATGGTCTATGCTGGACACACACTGTACATAAATATAATGGCAATCAATTATGTTAAAATTATAGTGTCCTAATGATTACACTCACCAATGATAACAATATTACAATAAGGACCTTGCTGCATTAAACATTTTGCAGCGGGGTTTCTGATAATTTCCACTTTTCCATTCCACTGACTTGTTTCTGGGCATCATTCATGTCTGTCCATACCAGATTGTTCTGTGTTTACAGACTTCTGAAAATTCTAACACACAGCCCCATCCAAGCTGCTACTGGGATAGACCCCAAAAAATCTGTACTTAGAGCAGTTTCCTATGTCCTGTATTTTACCAAAAAGCAAGCAAAGAAATACTGAGCAGCAACACTCTTAAAATAAAGAAAAATCAAACTGGCTAAGCAATAAGTCAGTAAAATAGAAAACTCTCTGCAGAAGCCATGGTGAATAACTCACGTCCTTGAAGTAAGAAAAAAACTAAAAATGACCCCTCAATTGTTCCAGACAGAGTTTAAGAACTGCCATCGAAGCAGTTAGGACTACTGATTACACCAGTCCCAGCTGAGCTGGATGGGTTTCTGGAGTTCAAAAGAGTACATGGCTCCAGAACATGCTGTTTCCAGGTAACAGTTGAGTTTATGGATAGTTCCTTGAGAGAACACCACACCAAGAGTCTTTGTGTTTGCTGGAAACGAGCACAGAGCAGAGTGACTGTTCCTTGGGACCTCCTCAGACAGAACAACTCGCACAGGACAGCAGAATTAATTACCTTTGGTTTGAACTGCCTTGCAAACAGCAGATACCTCCTGATGTCATCCAAGGAATAGACACGGTCAACAGACTCTTCTACCCGGGCATGCAGATCCACGATGCGTCTGGCAATGGCATAATCCGTGACCTGGGACATTGGGGCTCTGTCAGACCACTGCCACGGCAGCAGCCAAATGGCAGGACAACAGTTACAGGCTTCCTTTCCCATCACTCTCCCTCACTTGCCATCCTCATGGCAGAGCTTGTTTTTCCAGAAGCCAAACTCTCTGCCAGGAGGTCCAGGAGGAAGCCCTGGAGGTTTTTAATACAAGGAAACACGGCAGAGTAGGGATAAAAGGCAGTTTTAGGATTTATAACTTCTTGGAACTCTCCTGGGCTAAAAGTCAGCCACAGAGCAGGCAGAAAGTAGCACTTTGCAGCGTGGGAACTGCTTTCTTCCTTTTCAGCCTCCTCAGTCTCTCTCACCAGTCCCTTCCCAGTTAGGTAATCACTCTGAGCAGAACAGTGGTGAGAGCAGCACTGAACTAGCATTAATCTCTGCATTCTCACACATTTCCAAGGCAAATGCCACACAGACAGGTGGCAGCAGTGCCAGCCTTAGTGACCAGCCATTTGTAGAAATGACTCATGGTGTTAAGTTTGCAGGTCAAGCCACCCAGGGTGAAAAGGCAGTGTCCTTGTATTCAGATTTGTACTGCCAGCTTTGAGCTGACCAGACAGAGCAGAACAGCAACAGCAAGATGTTCTCATGGGATCTGCTTCACCCAAAATTGCAGGGGGCCAGCAGCATGGTCAGAGGGCAGGAGGGTATGATGTGAGAGGCTGAAAGAGCTGGGTCTGTTCAGCTTGAAAAGAAAGCAAATGCCTCATTGGCCAGTAAGTCTTACATAAAAGGCAACTGACATGAACTGAACCATAAGAAATTCTGATTATACAAAAGAGTTATTACTTTTTGCACATATGAGAGCTGTCAAATATTGCAGCAGGAGTCTAGAGAGACTGCAGAATCTCCATCCTTGGACATACTCAAAACTCACCAGGTCAGGGTCCTGGCAACCTGTTCCCAAAAATCTGACGTGAGGTTAGACTTTTCTGACACAAATCATTCTGAAATTCCTTAAAATTACCTCATTACATTCATCCACAAGGATGAAGAAGAGATCAAAACGGGACATGATGGGAGCTGAGAGGTTAATATTCTGTTTCAGTGACTTGGATCTGTCATAGCGCCCACCAACTGGGTTTGCTGCAGCCAAAATGGATGTCCTGGCGTTCAGGGTAGCCTGACAATGGGGAAAAAAATAAATTAAAAAGAGAATGGTATCTGTGACCACTTGTTAAACCAACTCATTGCAATCCAAATGGGTCAGCATAACGACTTTTAGATGGAATTACAATGGAGGTATTACAACAATCAATCTTCAAAAGCACCAAAATCTTTTAACCAGCCCTTTCTAACCACGTCTCTGCCCCAAGATGTATTCTGATTAATCAGTATTTTAACATTGTCACACTCTTGCCAACAATATTGACACAAACCCTTAAAGCTGCTTTCCACTACACCCTGTTTTTAGCAGTGCAAACACACACTGCACCTCTACACACACAAATCTACCACCTTTCTTGGGGTTACTTCAAGGTTAGGATTCTCCCATTTTCTGTGTCCTGCCCACTACTATCTTTTTTCCTTTCAGTAACATTTCTGATCTTTTTTGGGCGGGTGGCACTAAACCTTTTAGCAAGTGATGCCTGTGCTGCCACACATCTGACAGGTGACAGTTCAGCAAAGGGAACAGCAGGTGATCCCACAGGCTGCACAGAGGACACAGGCAAGCTACCTTCACTCCTGCTTTGGTGATGGATATTGTCTGCTGCTCCATTGCCTCATGGATGGCCACCTGATCCCGCACGTCCATCTTGTCAAACTCATCAATGCAACAAACCCCCTGCAGCGGAGGAAGGAAGAACAGTGAGTGACCCAAATTCAATCACTGCCGGGAAGAAAAGGCATTGCAGCACAACTAGGGGCTCTCTGTTGTTAGTCAGGCCACGGTGGGGAGGCAGGAACTCACGTTATCTGCCAGCATGAGCGCTCCAGCCTCGATGACAAACTCGTGGGACTCCTCATCCTTCACCACGGCCGCCGTCAGACCCGCGGCGCTGGAGGCTTTGCCACTGGTGTAAACAGCACGGGGACTGAACTCATCCACATGCCTGTGCAAAGAAGGAATAACCCCCACCCCAGTATTTAGCCTGTTTCTGGCATTTTAAGGTGTGCAATAAATTTGTATTTTTTAATATTCAGCGTCTTCTGAAAATATTTGGAAATTCGTACTTTTGTAACTACTTAAAGAACAAAAAAAACTCTCAGTCCACTCTTTGCTAACAGCACAGGGGCTTGGTGAGTTTGCTCCAGCCCTGTTCAAATGCTTCAACCACATCCAAACAATCTCTGGAAAATATTCTTATCTATTTTATTTCCTTTTCCTCTGTTTAACACAGAAAAAGGCACGGTGCACATTTACAGCTCCAGTCACACTGGACAACATTTAAATACTGAGTTTCCATGAGATGCTTACTTTAGAAATTGACTCTTGGCCGTACTTGGATCACCAACAACACAAACGTTGATGTCCCCACGCAAGGAAGTGCCTTCTGAAGTGGTTTTAGGAACTCCTCCAAAAAGCATCAGCAGGACCCCACGTTTCACCTCATCATTACCTGTCCCAGGAAAGACACCCAACTAAAAATCCAAAGAAAACACCAAATTCCTCCTATTTAATAAAACCTTCACCCCACCAGAATTTTAGAGTATTTGGGCATATCCACTGAGAATTTATGTATTTGGGACCCTTTTATCTTCTGAAGGAAGCCCATATAAAATAGAGCTATACCTAAAAACAGTAACAATAATAACAATAGTAGTACATAAAATAAAGCCAACTGTCAGCTGTAAGGTTCAGTAGTAGAACACTCAACAGCAAACCCAACCCTTCTGACTAGTCTCGCAGGCCTTAATGATTAAATACAGCAAATAGTCAGAAAACAGAAACTCCTTTTCTAGCACAACAGTGCTGGAGGGGGAGGGCTTGTGGTGGTTGGAACAGGGCTTTCAACCTTTCCCAAAACGGCACCACACAGAGAGCAAAAGGAATTAATATTCACACAGGTGAAATCTTCCCTCTCTGAGGCCACAACTCGGTTCTTACCATGGATAGTGGGGAAGAGGCTGGTGCACAAATTGTGGTAAAGGTTCTTATCTTGGCTCATTTCAAAAACTTTTTCCCACTCTTTCACAGACATTTGGTTTTTAATGCTTTCGGCAGTCTGTTCTTCATCTCGGAGCTCTTTTCCACCAAACTAAACAGAGGAAATAGAACAGTAATAAGAAGTAGAAACGTGGTCACTAATGAACGTGAGCACTGCACACAGGTTACAAAAACTCACTCTGTAAGAGGGTGGAGGAACTGTTCAGAAAAGCTGCCCTTAGGCTAGGGAAGCTCATCACCTTATACCTTTAAAAACCAACAGACAATTGCCTAGCAGGCAAAACCAATGGTGCAACTTCAGTTAGTGAGAACACCCCAGGTGAGATGCTTATACACAGATTAAAAAAAGAGAGAAAACTAGTATGGCTTCCTTTGGCTCAAATTTGCCTTTGTAACCATTCTCCATTAACTGGAACTTCCAAGGTCTTTTGTTACTCTGAAAAGGGGTCAGAAACTTCTACTTCCAGAAAGTAACAGATGTTATTTTTATCCTACATGGCAGTGAAGCTCCTAGCAGAGTGATAGATTAGAATAACACACCATGCCAAAACCCAGAGTCAGTATTACTTATTATGCTGTAGTAACATCCCAAAATGTCACGTGATAAACCAGAGGGAACAAGAAGGATCCCTGTTTCCCCGTGACAAAATGAAGCACTAAGATTTCCTAGAAGAAAAGGAAATGCTGCAGAAATGGATGAAACCTGAATGGAAATACATAGACCAGCCAATAAACAGGTAAATAATCACACCTGAAGAGAAGAACCTTGCTATACAATCTCAGTAAGAACTTAGACAGTGGAATGCACACAGGAAGGTGGCACACACACATATTTAACGCTCTACCCGCTCCTGCTCCCTAACTTGAGGGGAAACCCACAGGAGCAGAACCCAGCCACGCCTCTGAACCTGTTCTCTTTCCACACTCACCCGTGGATTAGTTGGTGCAACGTAACAGGCCAGGAAGACCAGCTTGTAGGAGAGCTCTCGGACCCCCAGAGCGCGCAGCCCGCGGATGCCTTCGGTTTCGTAGCCCTCCGTCCCCATCAGCCGCGAGCCGGTTTCCGCGCGCAGCCCTGCCGGGACAGCGGCACTCAGGGCAGTGGCACTCAGGGCAGCGGGTCCCAGGGCGAGCAGGGGGCACACTGACCTGGCGTGGATAGCTGGGACACGTCGGGCACGACGATGAGGGAGCCGGTGAAGTCGCACTTGTCGCCGGCCTGGGCGGACTCCACGGCCTCGGCGCGCAGGATCACCTCCACGCTCCGCGGGATGCTGCCCCGCGGCAGCTCCCCCTGCGTCTCCTGGATGCGAACCTGGGCACGTGGGGCAGGGAAATACTCAGCAAAAGGCACTGCAGCACAAGCTGCTTCAAAGCACAGCGAGCAGCACCTGGCTGCTGCCATCTATACCCAGCTCCTCTCGCTGTAAGACAACAAAAAGATCCTTTTGCTGATCAGCGTCTAGAGAGTCTTGGAGAAACTTCAGAGGATGTACAGGGGCCACAGTGACACTTCTGACAACCAGCTTGAAAACCTCAGTTAGCACAGCTCACATAAAGTATTCCTGCAGGATGTGAAGTGCTGAGGATTTGGGAGAGTACAGCAACAGGGAAGGAAAAACACTGCAGATTCTAGAAGACACCTCTTTTTCTACTTGTATAAAAGAACTATGAGTGATGTACCAGCAACAGGAGACTAATGATGGCTTGAATGGCTGGGCTTTCAGTGGTTTACTTAGACAATAAATGCCATGCAACAGAACTGGTTTGATACTATTAATAATTTCCCCTGCTTATCAAGCCTTCCGTAGACAGAAACTTTCTCCAGAAATTCCAGTGTCTTTTCTTGAGAGCACCAAAACTAACTGTCTTCAACATGTAGCAGATCAAACAACACCTTTCAAACACCACAGGCACACCACTGTCACTCACCATCCCCCAGCTTCACCCCGGTACCTTTTGGAAATCAACAAATCTCGATTTGTTGGTGTCCAGCAGGAACCTCCTCCTGTTGGCGCAGACCGGGTTCCTGCAGATGTTTGGCTGTGTGTATTTGAACTGCTGCTCCACGTCTTTGATGACCGTCTGGCAGTCGAGGCACATGAAGGTGCCGCTCACCAGCTCCGGGTGCACGGGGTGTGTCCGAACCACCTGCCCACTGATGCGCAGCAGGGACCCAATTTTGGCCGAGGTCAGCTCTCGGATTCTGGTTAAAACACAAACTCACAAGAATTAGATTATTGAGGTGACAATCCCACGCCCAGGACACCAAGATACAGCGTATTTTTGTTCAATCAGAACTGCTGTAACAGACAGAAGAAACAGAGTTATTAAAATCTATTCCCATTTTATGATTTTACATAAACTTTTAGAATAATACTAAAGGTCAAATCAATGCAAAATTACTTCACAGGTACTTCAAAAGCAACACACGTTAAATTTTTTTCTTAACTTAGAGAAGTTACATTCATTTGTGGAATATGACAAATGTAAGTATCTGACTGTGATTCACAAAGGAAAAACTGTTTCAAGAAACTTCCTCACGTCTGTACTGCACATTTCACAGTATAAAACCAAAACATTTTCAGTGTGATTTCTCACATTTTTGCATTTCTGTAGCAAAAAAGCACAGGTTTCTGGAATTATTAATCATCTTACTTGTGTCTGGTAGGCAAGTCTTGGAATGCAACATAGAAGTCTTTGTTTGAAGGAACGTTTCCATGGTCTCTGGCAAAAGTCTTTGTTGCTCGACAGAGGTAAGGATAAACTCTGAAATATAGAAAAAAAAAAAGTTCAAATTTTACAGAAGCCATCAAAATGCCTTCACTGCTTTAGTCTACAGCAAAGGCTGGGATCACATTTCCAGGGTCTGGCTTTTAATGCCACATTATACAACACACAAAATTACTCTAGATATGCTAAATGTGAGATTACTGCATAATAATGTCATTTACATTATTGTTTGATAACAGGCTTTTTAAAGTCCTATTTTATGGCACTTTTATCCCGACATCAAGAAGCAGACTTCAAAACAAGTGACTGTCTCAATAACATATGTTCAGAGTATGAAGTGTGAGTTTATTCTGTATTCCCATACTGACCATCTATTTCTTTACCAGAATAAATGCCACTACCTGGTTAATCCATGGTGTCCAGAGAGGAATTCATTGAGAAATGTTTTGAGCCAGTAAAAAAATAAACTCTTAAACATGAGTGTTTTCAGGATACAGAAAGAACCTCTCGGTTTTTTATGTAACAAGCAAGACCTGAGACTGCAGCAGTGCTCAGCTTTACCTGACAAAGACCTCTGCCCTTTACCTGTAAAACTCCTCCTGCACAGTGGTGGAGAGCTGCTGGTTGAACTGCTCCAAGTCTGCAAAGCTGACGACCAGCGTGTTCCGCTCGGGCCGGATCAGCTCCTCGGCGTCACGCAGGTACTTGACCTCCCCATCACTGTTCTGGAACCTGGAGGGGAGTCAGGAAAATGTTCAGTCACACACCACACAGCGAGTGAATACTTCTGAACGCAGGACAGAAGGATCACTCACATTAAGGTATCCCACAGCCCCTCACAAAGCCCCTGCCTAACAATATTTCTTCTTCCACTCCCCTTCTAACATCTGTTCTATCAACAACTCAGCACACACAAGCCATGTTTGCATTCCATGCAGCAGCAGTAACGTCCCAGTGGTATTTATTTAGTGCTATTCATTTATCCCAGTTTTATTTAGGTTTTAACAATGGCTGCACCAGCAAACGGGGTTTTGTTTCCTCAGGGTGGCACTCATGGTTTCCCTATTTGACACGGACTCGGGAGTCAAATCACAGGGAGTAAGATGTATTGATTAAGATGCCACATCCACGCCATGGAAAGGGTTTTCAATATGGCTGCCTCAAAACTTCGTTAAAAGGAACCACATGCACTTAGCAAATCACAGAATCACAGACTAGTTTGGGGCCTTAAAGACCATCTCCTTTCAACGCCCTGCCACGGGCAGGGCCATCTTCCGCTAGACCAAGTTGCTCCAAGCCCCAGCCAGCCTGGGCACTGTCAGCGATGTGGCATTCACAACTTCTCTGGGCAGCGTCCCCCCAAAACAAAGCTCCCTGGGAAGGATTTTGCCAACCAGAGGAGCACCGTGCTCCCTTTCTACACCCCAGCAAAGCACGCTCGCCCCGCAGCACCGTTCCTCAGCGCACAGGAGCGCTTTTCCGA